>KZ652165.1:210692-239481 GCA_001010745.2 Gerris buenoi
AATGCATTATTTTAATACTTTTAGCCATCTTTCAGCAGAATTTAATTCGTTTTCAGCAAATTTGCTGAGTGAAAAGTTAGTTCGGAAAAAATCCGCAAGTTATTTTATTTGTTTTGACATATCCATATTTACCTACACTATTCATTTTGACGGGTTTCAAATTTATAATAATTTATGACATATAATTTAAAAACGTAGCATATAAAAAGTTATTTTTATCTTGTAATTATTTTACATGAAGTCACAGTGCAAATTTCCCGCATGAAAGAGGTACATATAACATTATAGCAATCACAAAAAGTTTCCTTATAAAAATAAACAAAAACATTTTCAAATTAGGGTATATATTGAAATATAATGTTTTTTTTTTTTTTTAAATTTTCAAGATATAAAACGAAACTAAAGAAAATCAATTTTTAGATCTCCTATAACAAATGTTTCAAAGTTTTCTTTGATACAAGGTACAAGGTCTAATTGAGTCACCTTTAAATACATTAATGAATTATATGTAAAGATATTAAGTATATTTTCTTCAAGAATTGTAAAATAAATTATGCTTTTCAACTATCTGATCTTATTTAAAGAATATAGCTACGAAGAAATTAGTTACGACGATTTCATGCATAGTTAATTATTTTCCGAGTGTCTTTAGTTTCTTTGTAAGTCTTTAAGTGTAGAAGGGGTTCTTAAAAATATAAAATAAATAATGACTTCCTTTACTTCTTTTCAAAAAGTAAGTAGATAAAGGTATACTTTTAATTACCTTAGCATTTAACATGACATTTTACTTACTACATAATTAAGATTGCTTTAGACAGAAACTAAGAACTTAGAACTTTAGAAAATGTTAGTATGTTGCTTTATATAGATTTATAATTTTATAGGGAACTTATTTTCTTTTTTTTTTTGCATGTAGCTGTAGCTCCATTATGCGGTAACTTTATAATGTGATTTCACATAGAATGCGTAGCTGCTTTATGCAGACTCTTTTTTTTCTTAAATAGTTTTATATGCTTGCTTTTTAAAGAGACTTATTTTAGTATGTTGCTTTACTTAGTTTTTTATTTCATTAGGTAACATTAAGTGATTTCTTACTCAAGGTAGCTGCTTTATGAAAACACGTTCATTGGCTACCTATAGTTTTAATATCTTGTTTTTTACAGAAACTAATTTTAGTACGTTGTTTTTTATAGTTTAGAGCCTTAACTAGGCTTAATTTTATATTTAGAAATAAAGTAAAATTAAGTAAATAAATTTATATATCTATTTGAAGACCAAAAAATCAAAACAAACATTTATTTATATTATATTAACTGTGGTTACCTTAGCAATAACAAATCATTTCAAGTCGTCGCCGTCGGGCCACTACTCAATTATATTATAAATGATTTATCTTATTCCTTCTTCAAAGTAAATCAGTTACTTTACTTTGAAGAAGGAATTACATTTTCCGGTTTCATTATTATTTTTCAGTTATATTTTATTTTTTAATTATATTTTCAGTAAATCTAATTCGTCTATTCTATATATAATACTATAAATATTATAGTGTAAATATTAATTTTATTATTTTACATGTTTTATTTTTTTTTATCCTTATAATTATTGTTGTTATTATTAAAAAAAAAAAAAAAANGATGTCCCTCTACCCCTCTATTATTAATAAAATTAATATTTACAGTATAATATTTATAGTATTATATATAGAATAGACGAATTAGATTTACTGAAAATATAATTCGGAAAATATAATTAAAAAATAAAATATAACTGAAAAATAATAATGAAACCGGAAAATGTAATTCCTTCTTCAAAGTAAAGTAACTGATCTTTGTATAATTTAAAAATAACTTATAATTTTTATTTTCTTAATAAAACATAAATTAAATAAAAACCTTTCAATTTCCTTTTTGCACGATTTACTTGATTTTATTGCTACCTAAACAGGATTCATTTTTATTTTATTTTTGATATGATTGATAACTTAACTGTAATCTCCAAATATTTATTTACTGTTTGTAGATAAATCCAAATATTTTATTTATAATATTGTTGTTTAAAAAAGTAGTCACTTAATCAGGAATCAAGAAAGACGCTTCTCTACCAAATAAAAATAAGAATAGGTAGAAAATTGAAAGAAAATATATTTAAAGCATGTTAAAAATACATATTACTCTATAAGAAAAAAGAAAATTTAAGTAAAAATTGATTGATTCTTTTCTTGTTTGCTATTTATTCGATGTTAAAACTTTTTTGCTATTGATATCGGCAACCAATTTCTTTAAAAAAAAATTATATTTTAACTTTTATTAAAAATGTTTATACTCCAAAATATTATATTACTAATTTAAGAATTTTTGTTCCTATTTTAACCTGAGTTCACTCGTTACTTTAATTTAATTTATTTTTCCATGTTAATCATTTCTATCAATTATATATATTTTGATTATTTTTCTTTATTTTAACTTAATTCCAAACTATGTAAAGGTTTGATTTGATTGTTATGCAGGAGTTCAAAGTCAATATTTGGGCAAGCGAATACTTTAAATTAACCTTTTCCTGGTCTATTAAGTTATTCGTTCTTTCTAAGGTCGTTTTCTTAATGTTTTTCTTGATTTTAAAACTTTACCTTACCATGGAGGAGGGTGAATCCTTTAAAATTTTCACACACTAACATAAGATTTTAAATTTTTGTCTGGTTTTAACTATCTTAACATACTTTTCAAACTGATTTCTTACTTTTTAAGATAGTTTTAATGATTCGATTTGTATTTAGAGTCGGCGGGAAAACTTAGATTTTTTCTTTAAAAAAAAAAAAAAAATTATATTATATATATTTTTTTGGAACCCCGAAATATTGTCATCAATCGTTTTTTTTTTTTTTTTTCTTTAGACTAAGATTGTGTTTGAAATATTCCTTACTGTTTAGCAGGACGGAGCAAGGAAGATCAGGAGCCACTGGTCAAAGCCCGGAAACTGAGGGAAAAAACCCAGCTCCCCCCTAATCCAACCTGGGGAAAAATAAAACAAGCAGTTTTTCATGGGGCGTGGGGCCGCCCCCAGCCCGCCCTGAAATTAAAAAAAAACCTTCCCCAAGCCCGGCCCTCCATTTTTCCACTCTCTTTTTTGCGAGGGGGAGTGCATCAGTGTGTCTGTGTTGGTGTGTACAGCAGTAAAAAAACAGGCGTCTACACCACAACATCGCCCTGTAAAAAACCTATACAAACACACATCAACGCACCCATACACCGAAGAGCCCCCTGGACTGAATTCTTTCTAGCCGGCCATGCGCGGAAAAATCCGGGCATTGTGTGTCCCCTTGGAGGGGAGAGGTTGGTCCTTCTATCCCCTCCACCTTGGTTTCCTAAAGCTCCTCTACCCTGCCAAGTGCTGGTCTAAAACAAACAGCCGGGCGGCTTCGCCACCTTACTTTACCGACTTAATTAAACCTAAACCCTCGGTCTTATTACACCGTCGATTTTCAACACCTTCTAATAGATAATTATCCTTAAAACCGAAATTATATTAACTACTTACAATTGTTTTATCCCTATCTTTGATCCTATAGTTAAATTTTTTATTCTATCGACATAAATACTACTTATTTTTATATCGCAAACTATACAGTGAAATTTGAAATCCAACCAGCAACGTGCATAATGAAAAATGCGTCCTCGGTTCCTTTTGATCAGAAATTCAAAATTTATTACTCATTTCCTGTATGACTGATAATATTAAATCACCCACTAAAGAACTAATTCAAACAAGTTAGCATACATTTACGTGACTGCATTGAAGGTACGCTAGTTAGTTTTAAATTAATCACCCACAGAACACAATAATCAATGACTTCATCGACCCCGATTGGCGAATGTGTTTAGCCATCAACTTATTAAATTTTCTTATTGGCTTTGATTCATGGAGTCTTACTAAAAATTCATGTTTATGTTTTATCCTTTTTTGTGAAATGTTTTATTTGAATGATGAGAGATCCAGTAAGGAATGTCACTAACAGACTTAAATTGGATCAATCTATATAATTTTGCAGATACATGATACATAATAGTTTTGAAGAACATCTTAAGAGACTAAATTCATTTCAATTCCATTTGCACCATGAAGTATTCAAGCTCCATTGTCCATTAATGCATGATTAAAGATAGCTCTTGAAGAGAGTATGGAAAATGCCTATAGATGATATATCACTAGAAGTTTTTGATTGGGCAAATACGTTCTTCTGTAGATAGGGCTGCCCAGTTACGGTACGTATCGGCAATGGGTAAATAACATTCAATGAAAATTTCTCACAATATATTAGCATCAATCACAGCCGTTTTTCATCAGTTCATAATTTTAAGCTTCTGTAAAAAAACTGGAAATTCTTTAACTCCTTTTTCTCAAGGACAAAAAGGGAAAGGGAATGTTGAAGATGCATGGAAGCAAAGTGAAAGATATATGAGAGAATGAAACGAAGATAGGCTTATGGAATGAAAAAGAACTACTTGGATGGAGAGAGCATCACAAACCTTCAGATTATAAAGATTCTCTTTGTACCAGACTCATTACTAGTCAAATCCTTTTGTTCATCCTCAACTAAAAAAGTTAAAAGAAGATCTTAAAGAATATGTAAGTAATTTTCATTCTTGTTAGAAACACAGGAAGGCAAAACCACATTTTTTATATTAACAGAAATTAGTGGATAATTAAATTTAGTTATGGCTAGTAACACTTAAAGAGTGTAATTAATAGTTTTTTGTAAAAAATGTCTGATATGCATTAAACTGGTTTAGCCAAGCAATCTGAATTAACATATACTTATTGAGGTTTACTCTTTATGACTCCTTTACCATGAGTAAAATCAACTAAATCGTTGTAGAAACAACTAAATTTCTCAACTTAATGCTTCTAACAATCACTAGTGTCAACATTATTATTATTTCTAACCTATCAATTGTGATTTTGAGTGGAAGTTGTGTGATACAATAAGTTAACAATGAGCAGCATCACCTCTTTAAATGCACCCCAAACAGAATTGTTTTGAGTCTACTCGTAGTCTTGTTAAACTTTTTAGAGTAGTACAATGACACTAACTGTCCTCAGCAACGTAAATTATAAATATACATGCAAAACAATATAAAATACATGAATAAAAATAACGTACAAACTTTTAATTTTGTATTAAGTAGATACAGCCCACTTTTAGATTGTGTAAAGTGTATTTACTTATGAGCCATCATCTCCTAACACTTTGTGACTAAATTACACTTAAAAAATTGCGAAAATATGTGACTAAAATACACTTGTGCATTTTGTTTACTCAAAACAGTATTTATTTTTTTTTTTCACAATTAGCGCAATTATTACCGTCTGTACGTAATGCCTGACCAACCGAGAGTGTCGGTTAAGCGACTCATTAAGGGGATAAAGTATCACTTTTGGTTAATTTTAGAAAGATAGTAAAGTGGAGTGGAGAGTGAGACGTGACAATGTAATAAAATATATAAACCATAATATAATGATAACTTATAAACAATATGAATAAATATATTTAATAAAACAATAATCAGCAGTTACATTTTAAGCTGACATTGCTTAGTACTAGAGTTGGAAAGCTTGCTTTAAACTAGCATTTAATTTTGTAACGTAATGTAATTCCTCATGCTTTACCTGTTAATGACACTTGAATGAAGAGCTATTTCCTACAGAAGATAATGAACAAACTGAAATACAAAAGCTTACTATAACTATAAAATTTAGTGCAGAATTCGAAGTTATAAGAAGGAAATCTAAGTTGAAGCATTAAAAGAAAACCTTAAGAAGAAAGCAAAGTTTTTAACAGGAATCAAACTGATTTACGCGTTAGGTTACTACTGTTTACTATTGTATACATTTGTTTTTTTATGCGTTCGTCCCGTTTTGCTCAGATGCGGGTTCGGCAAGGCATATTGATGCACATGCTTCAAACCGATCCGAGCATTGTTGCCACATCAAAGCGTGCTCGTGCACATTGTGAACGGGGTTGAAAACTCACGTTGGGCCGAAGAATATGAGCCGACTCCCCTCTCTCCATTCTAACAATATTATTTAGGAAGATTTCTTATTGCAATTGTAATTATTACCTTCCCTATTGTTTTGAGGTCCGACCACGGTGGCTTATTACATTACTTATTAATCATAAGGCGCGTAGTCGAGCGCCTCCAAACCTTCGTGCCGACCGTGGACGCTTGCTCATTCGGGGTGAATTCTCAAGTGTATTTGATGTAGCTATTTCTCAGGCCTTCTGATATATTATGTTGACCTTGGCTTTAGGAAGAGTTGCAACCGGGTTCACTAACCGGGGAGCCAGCTTGAACGAGGTGTTCTAGGCGTCCGCCCGGCCAATGAGTCGAGGCGACTCGAGGTCATGGGTTCGATCCATCGCGGACGGAGTAGGGCAAGGGACACCCTCTGAGGGGTTCTCTTTCACCACGCTTTGATGTGGGTTCAATCCGTGTCATGAGATGTGATTTGTATCTCTGGCTCAAGGACGGAGGGCCAAGGACACCTCCCGAGGGGTTCTCTTCCCCTACGCTTTGACGCACGCTTATATAGCTGACTAATGACCCCACCATACCCGCTTCGGCGGAACAATGTACAGGTATGAAGTGGCTGGAACTCTGCACAACGAGTTTAGTAAAATGGACCCAATCTGGCCTGATTGCTAGGTTCGAACAAGTGGTTCGTCCTTCCCGTCTAACCACTACTACACTATCTACTAAGTTCACTAAACACGGACTAAGCTTTTATAAAATAAGTTCCTGTAACTTTTATGTAAAAATCTTATTTGTCTGTATTATTTTCAACGCTTTGAATCCAAGAAAAAAATATTTAAAAAGCTTAAGTTATTGAATCCGGTGTCATTACCTCAAGTTAAATTTTTGCTTCGATGTCGTCACCATCTAAAGTTACATTGAGGTTGATCGCTTAACGGCAGAACAAAATATTTTCTATAGTGATTGTTTACCTGATTTACGTTGAAATAGTTGAAGAAGAAAAAATGTAGTTTACTCACTCTTTCGTTTTTGTTGAAGGGCAGTACGTATTTACAGGAAGTCGACTCGTTATGATTTACACAAGAAGTACATAGTACAAGCTTAATACCCTCACATAATGTATAGTATAATGCAAGCACATTCCCCCAATTTTTTCCAGTTTTTATCATTATAAGTACCACTATTTCCCTTTTTAGGGTTTTGTAGATACTTCTCAAAACCCCTTCCTTAAGGCCGGGCCACACCTGTCCGCACCGTGCCCATACTGTATGACGGCCGTGTGTAGGACATGTGTTGGACAACACTCGGTGAGGAATAAACCTTAGGGAATGTTAAAAAGTAAACAAAACTAATCCAAGTGTCGGTGCGGTGTTGGTGCGGAGAGGTGTGGACCATGCCTAACATTTCCTTAGGTTTATTCCTCACCGAGTACTGTCCAACACACGGCCGTCATACGGTGCTGGCACGGTGCGGACAAGTGTAGCCCGGCCTTTATGCTGAGGGTAGGTCCGTCCGTCCGTTGCTCTTTGGTTTATAGACTCGAACTGTTTAACCTAAAGTGCAGAAATTTGAAACTACGGTGCAACTTTTAGATCCAACACAGTGTGACCTAACAGTTTAATAATAAATATAATCAACATACTCTTTTTATAAAAGTGACACAGATCAATAGTTATTGTTAATGTAGTGTCATAATTGAAAAGATCTTTAAACATAAGCTTTCAAACAACTCATTTTATCAATAAAATTTTCTCTTTGTCAGGTGGGCACCATTTTCGTATTCATCAAAGTCTACTATGATAAAAAAAAAGTTGGGGCCCGTCCAGGTTGACTTTGATACCCTGTTTACACGATCCAAGTAGAGTTAAAGTCGACTTAGTCCAAGTATACTTTGGCCGTGTAAACGGGGCTTAACTCTGGACTTTGGACATATCCTTATTATACCCATATTAAATGTGTTTAACAAATTATGTTACCTGTTGCATTCAAACCCTTGCTTCTAAAAAACCATTTTCATTAGTTCAAGAGAAACAATTATCCCTTCGTATTCCTCTAATTCTATCACTACTATTTTTACTTTAAAAACACGCAATTTTTCCGATACGATTTTTATTTTTGGCTGTGGTTGTTAATGAAGTAAGTTTAGACTGACATCGCAAGGTTGATAAGATCTGTAGAAAGTTTAGTAACTTGAGAAAAAAGAGCGTTGGTGGAGGTCATCTTAATAAATAAAAAGAACCAGTCTCTCCACGGTAGAAAATACTTGTTTACTTATCAAAGCAGCTTTCGGCTTTTATAAAGCCATCATCAGTGCCTACGAACAAAAATAAAGTGTTAAAACTTACTAACATTACTTGAGAAAAAAGAGCGTTGGTGGAGTTGGAATAATAATAATACGTTAAGGACCCAATACGACCTGAATATAATAGTGGAATATATATTATTATTTGTGGGGACTGCGATTCTGAATAAGTAGGACAAACGGGCCGCAATTTCAAAACAAGGGTGAAGGAACACCTGCAGCGTCCTAACAGTAGATTCAACCAGCATCTCATTGAACTTAATCATGTGCAAGATCCGCATAAAATCGAGTTTCTTCATTTTGCCAAGAAAGGACGTAGGCTAGACTCTCTTGAGAACTTAGAGATTATCAGAAGTCAATGCAGAGCGGGAGATAAAAGTCTTAATGAGCGGGGAGAAGCTTCTTCTTTGATAAGAACCCTGGATGGAGCGTCTACTAGGATCAGTTTTACGTTGGTCTCCAACATCGTATGACTCGCCCTCTACATATTTCCTTTTAAATAATGTGTCTCTAGTTCCACTGAAATCGGTATGCTAGTTCTTTGATTTTATCTTTTGTTTTATTGTTATTTTATTATTTGTTTAATTTTGTCTTCATTTTTAACTTTAACGCTGGTAATTTTAACACTGTTTCTTTGTTTTATTAATTGTTATTTGACTTGTTACTTTTTTTACTCATTGGATTATTTTACGTCTTATAGTCTTTTATTGATCTTGTTCTACGCTTTTAGTATTTATTTTTTATAGATTTTGGCATTAGCTTTTATTCGTCTTCTTTGTAATTTCAGTTTGACTTAATGTTAGTAAGTTTTAACACTTTATGTTTGTTCGTAGGCACTGATGATGGCTTTATAAAAGCCGAAAGCTGCTTTGATAAATAAACAAGTATTTTCTACCGTGGAGAGACTAGTTCTTTTTATTTATTTTATAAAGTTTAGTAAGTTTAGACTGGTATCGCAAGGTTGATTAAATCTGTAGAAAGGTTAGTAAGTTTAGACTGGTATCGCAAGGTTGATTAAATCTGTAAAAAGTTTATTAAGTTTATACTGGTATCGCAAGGTTGATTAAATCGGTAGAAAGGTTAGTAAGTTAGTTAACTACAGGCTTCATAAACTAAACTTTCTCTTATACTGAACAGAAAAAATCAGATAAATACAAGAATAAAACTACAGGAAAAATGGTTAGAGACAAACATAATAGAAGGAAACCAGAATGGGATGTGATCACCTACAACTGCCGAACTCTTCGTACCGAAGAAAAACTTCAAGAACTATTAAATGAAATAGATAACATACATTAGACTATCATTGGTCTTTGTGAGGTCCGTAGAAAAGGTGAAGGATGTGTCGACATTAATGGAAGCATCAGTTTATACTATAATGGTAAAGACAAGGCAGAAGGAGGTACAGGATTTCTAATAAATAGGAAAAACATAGAAAAAATAATCAAACTGAAAAGCTATACAGAAAGAATATCAAGTGTTACCATACAACTAAAACAAACAAAAATAAGAGTGATACAAGCTTACTCCCCTACCGAACTGGCCTCAGAAGATGAAATAAATGATTTCTATTTGGAACTCCAAAGAGCTTATGAAGAATACTCATGCACTCAAACGCTTATTATAGGAGATTTTAACTCCAAAATAGGCAAAAAAGTAATAGAGAGGGGAGTAGGAGCCTACGGAACGGGCGAGAGAAATAGAAACGGGAATAGACTTGTAGAAATAAACAAGCTTTTTATAGCAAATACTTTCTTCAAAGGTAGCGAGGAGGATAAATGGACTTGGATTAGCCCCAACAACATACTGTCCAGTAAAATGAGTTTCATCAAAGACATCAAAGTAGTCAAAGACATCGACATAGGCAGCGACCATCGTGCAGTGGGAAGACTAAAATTTATTAAGAGGAGGCCAGAAAAGAAAAGTAAAAAAGTAAAAAGAAAACTTAGTGTAGGAGATTTAATGTCACAAGATTTAGAGGAAAAATTAAAACACATAGCAGAAGAAATAGAGGACTTAACAGATTTTAATCAAGCTTATACACTTTTCACTCCATCAGCTATAGCAATATATAATAACATCTGCCAAACAATAAAAATTAGCAGCAAAAACTGTAGAAATCTTCCAGCGCATTTAAAAAACATGATGGAAAAAAGAAGGAAATTAAAAGAAAACCACTCAAGGAATCTTGAGTACAGAACACTGTGTAAAGAGATCAGAGTGAAACTGGAGTGTTGGTTAGATACTATAAAAAAAGAAAAAATCAAAAAAGCTCTTGAACTTGGTACCCGATTACATGACAAAAGCACTAGAAGAAATCGTATTATAACAATAAATGATGGGANTATATATATTTGTAATCTACTCTTCAATACCTTTCATTTGATACCCCACTCAAAATTTTAAAAAAATATTTTTTTTTCGCGATGTGAATTATCCGCCATTTTGAATTGGAACAGCTGATTATTTTGAGTTCTCTATATTTTCCCTGTGTGCGCGTCAAAGCGATCTTTAATACTGGTAAGTTTCACGCTTTTATCTCTTTTGGTTCAAAAGTTATTGGAACCGTACAGAGTGACAGAAAACACAGGAACGATACTATAAGGGTTTCTTTTTTTTTGGTTTTACCAACGAAACCCTAAAAAGAAGGAAATTAAAAGAAAACCAGATCAGAGGGAAACTGGAGTGTTGGTTAGATACTATAAAAAAATAAAAAAAATCAAAAAAGCTCTTGAACTTGGTACCCGATTACATGACGAAAGCACTAGAAGAAATCGTATTATAACAATAAATGATGGGAACGGCTGTGAACTAAAAGAAACCAAAACAATATTAGAAAGGATCAAAGAATTCTACGAAGCCCTCTACCTTGACGAAGAATGGTCTCACCTCTGTGATAGCAGGAATGCGGTAGAAAGACAGATTCGGTGTAAAGAACCAGTTATATTAAAAGAAGAGATTGAATTGGCCGTTAAATCACTGAAAGATGGAAAAGCATGTGGCTTAGATGAAATCAGCGCAGAATTAATCAAAGCCGGAGGCACTACTATGTGTAGAATTCTCTTGAAACTATACAATCTATATTTGGAATCCAACACCGTACCTCATGATTGGTCCACATCGAAACTAATTCTTCTGCACAAAAAAGGGGACAAAAGAAATCTCAATAATTATAGACCCCTTAGTCTACTATCGATCCCATATAAAGTCTTCTCGAGAATTATACTTAATAGGATTAGCGGCGATCTGGGAATAGAAATCTCAAAAAATCAGGCTGGATTTAGGAAAAATTTTTCAACCATTGACCACATATTTGTAATCAGCGAGCTTATCCAAAAAGCCAAGGAATATAATTTTCAGCTAGTACTACTGTTTCTTGATTTTGAAAAAGCCTTTGACAAAATTAAAAGGGGATCAGTAATAGATCTACTGGAAAGAAAAAATATAAGTAATACTGTCATTAAACACTTTGAATCCCTTTACGCTCAGACAACTGCCAAATATTTCATAGATCAAGAATGTGTATCAATAAAAATCAACAGAGGAGTATCCCAAGGTGACGTTCCCTCACCCCAACTGTTCACAGCTGTTTACCAAGATCTTCTACTGTCCCTTGATTGGAACGGTAAGGGTATTAATATTAATGGCGAGTGGCTTAACCACATTGAATTTGCCGACGATCAAGTTCTTGTTGCCAAATCATTGGACGAAGCCAAACTCATGTATGAAGAACTCCAGGAGAAATGCCGACTTATTGGACTCAAAATGCAAAAAGAAAAGTGCAAAACAATGATCATAAACGGACCAGAAATAAACTGTAATGAGGTATCCCTCCCAGAGATAGCAGAGCACTACATCTATCTGGGTCATCTACTAAGCTCTGATGGACAGTGGGGAGAAATCCAAAGAAGAGTGAATCTCGGATGGAGAGCTCTCCTAAGGAATAGAGACTTCTACAAAAGCAACGTAGACATATCCCTTAAAAAGAAACTGTGGGAGACCACTGTCTTGCCGGTCGTCATCTACGGATGTGAAACTTGGAGAATGAGCCAGAAAGTTATGGCAAAGCTTAGAATAGTGGAGAGAAACATGGAACGCTATATGCTAGGTTTTACAAGAAAGGACAGGAAAACTAAGATATGGTTGAGAAATAAATCAAGATTAGTCGACATTGTAAAATCCATTCATATTAGAAAGTGGACATGGGCAGGTCACGTCATTCGCCGGAAAGAAAATAGCTGGACGAAAATGATAATGGAGTGGACACCCTGGGAAGGCAGAAGGAACCGAGGAAGACCTGCAAAGAGCTGGAGCTACGAAATGTGGACAATATGCGGCGGAGCCACATGGGCTCGAGTAGCACAGTGCAGGCCAGAATGGAAGCGTCTGGGCGCGGTGCATTACGACGTTCATCTTAAAGATAATGCGTTTAATTATCAATAAGGCAGCCTAAATCTCCAAAAATCCTCAGCAGTAGCTCATTTTGCATTTTTATATTATATATGTATTTTTAACCATTATAGATATTATTTATTTTTATTTTGCAAATAAAGGATTATTATTATTATTATTATATTGAATTTTAATCCCATAAACTCATTGAATAATTTATTCAATTTATAATTAAACTTATTTTTAAAGCGTTCGACTGGTGGCAGTTTGTATTGCTTTTTCAAAAGTGGGCTAAATTAATAGTATTTTCATCAAAATCTCAAAAACTAGATTTTTCCCGCTGATTCGAATTTAAGTGGACTAGTGGACTTAGATTTCTGAATTCTTTGATCACCGTCATCGAAACCGTTTTTTTTTTTTTTAGAAATAATGTCGGTATGACTTTTCTAAACATGTATGGCAAAATTCATCAAAATTGTAATTGTTTAGGCTTTAGGTGTTTTCTTAGACGACTGATAACAGGCTACAGACAACTGACAGGTCTTTTTGAAAAACCCAGTTTTGGACCCTGGAAACATTAAAACGTGTAATCGTTAAAAATCACAAAATTAAATTTGTATTTTGAATCTCACTCAGTACTTTCACTCACTATGTTCGAGTACTACACACGTAAAAAAGTAAAAAAAAGAATAAATAAAAAATAATAAATAAATAAAAAATAATAATAATAAAAACTAAATTATTTAACATATAAAACAATCCGTGGAGCACGGGTTGATTATACAAAGTAGTGTAAAAAGGGAATTTATATAAATATAATGCTCTATAAAGTATGGATGCGTTGATTTTAATATAATTTACAGTAGAAGTGCTCTTGGAATTAAATTATTTTCTTGGATACTTTACTATAATTCTTGTTAGGTTCGGGTTGAAATTTCCTCAATTCAAAGAGGGCTGAAACTACGGCCTCTCCAAACCGAGCCTCTTACTTGCCACTTTAAACTTAAACTTTGAAAATTTGTTAAGATCCTCCAAGGAAATTTCCCTCCCCTTTTCTTTACGTTTCTCGAGCACCGTTTAAGTTTTCCGTCTTAAGGAAGTCTCCTCTTCGTCGGGGCCTCAAACTTTACTCCTTATTCTAAATTGTATAAAATAAAGTTGTACTTGCCGTCAATATTTGAAGAAGGCTTAGAGTGGAAGGTTTCGGTGAAGAAGAGGGAGAAGGGGGGTAAAAAGCAAAAACAAATAGAAGATGGCAATGTGGGGGCAAGGGGAAATTGTTAAGGAAGAGGTTACTTTACGTCTTAGCATTTGGAATATTAAGGAGTTGCTCAGAGTAAGTAAACTATTTGGCCTACGGGCCCCCTCTCCTTCACTCACGCCCCCACCACTCTCTCCTCTTCTCCGGTGTTAACTTTTGCTATTAAGGCCATAATAGATTTCTGGAAGAGGAGAAGGGGCGGGAGTTTATAAGTTTGCAATGGTTCCGCCAATATTAGTTAAACGTGAATTATGTCAGAGAGGGAGGCGGTGGCGGAGGAGAGATAAGAAGACGTGACTTGGCGAGGCAAACTTTCCTCATTACAGATTCTTGATTCCTCCGACCCGCCCCTCTCCCCCTCTTTGTTTAAGTGGCTGAAGATGAGATGGCAGGGCAAAGTTGGCAAGTACAGGCCCCTGCCAAAAGTCGGAGCCCCCCTTACTTATCTCCTTCAACTTTAACACCACCCTCAATCTTCCAGCCGTCTTCTCTTGCCCTGAAACTTGGGGAGGCGAAAATGTTAATGGCAAAAGTTATAAATAATTTATTTAAGGCAACAATGAATCCCCTAGAAGGTTTTTGGAGCAGAATAGAATGGAGTTACAACCGAGATTTTTACAGCATATAAACTCAAAATAATCTAACCTGTCATATTCACAAGACCAACTCAAACCAAGCAATCTTCAATTTTACAATATTCAATTTTAAATGAATAGTAATTAATTACTTTAAAAATAACAAAAATATAATGCCTAGTTCATAAAACTATGAGAAAAGGTTCAATAAAGATTGTAGCTCCTTATGAAAAAATAAAGTATAATAGAGCTCTTCTACTTATTATTTGATTAATTTAATTTTTAATTTTGATTAACACTAATACGTAAACAATAAGAGTAAAATTTATTTTATCTACGACTTGCGCTGTAAGTAGACTTTACATTGCTAATAACAGGGAGTAAAAAAACAGTCATACCAACTTAAAAGGTATTTTTTAGGTAAATTTTAAGTATTATGTTGTTTTTTTAGCTGTTTTGTTTACTTTTTTTCGGGAAGGTAACTTTAGGTTATCATACAANAATAAAATTTTTGCACACCCGAACTTGCTCAACGGCATTTTTCATCTAGAAAAAAAACAAAACTTTTACTATTGTTGACTCTCCCAAATTATTATCCCCATCCTCAAATTATTATATAAAAAGGCAAATATTCACTAACTGCCACACCTATTTCTAATTGTTTTGGTTAGAAGGTAAAAATGTTGGAAGGTTATGTTAAGTTTAGATTAAGGTTAGCATTTTGGGACCTAACCTAACCGCATAACCTTTCCCTGAGAGCAGACTCTTTATGTCTTTTTTTAAATAAAAAACAACTATTGAATCCATTAAGGTACTACATTAGGAAATGTTTTCAAAATTTAAAAAGGAACAGCTTAAAAAATCCGAAGTAAATCGGACAGTAAGGAATAGGTAGGCTTATTAGTGCATTAGATTTACAAAAGAAAAAAAAAAAAAAAAAAAAAAAAGCATTAATTAACTTACATAATATTCAACAGATATAGTTTTCTTTTTTCCAACAAAGGACGACTTTACTGATATATGAACTAACAATCGATTATCTTGCTCAATTTTTGATAGAGCAAAAAACTTTTCTCTTGCACACCTCACATCATCTCCTGAAACTTCAGTGCATTTAAATGACGTAGTATTGTGTTGACAAGGTCTTTTAAAAGGCAACAAAACTCGAGCTCTTCTTCTAGAACACAAAAAATAAGAGGAATAATAGTAATAGTTCAATAAAATAACATTATATCATGTAATCTTTGTAGCCTTCAATACAATAGTGTGACCACCTACCTTACAATCTTCTGTTTCTTTAATTTCTTCCGCTGACCATCGTTGATTTCACCTACAGTGCTTTTAACATACATCACTGATACTTAGTCGTAATAAAAATCGATTAAAAGGTGACAAAACTATTAAAAATTGTGGTAGTATAAGGACATAACAACAAAAAAACAGGCACATTGAAAAGCGTGAGAGAAGGTTATGAAAGGTTATAGTGAGTCGGTCAGTGTTGCCACGTGATCAGGAGAGTTAAAATGTCTCTAAAGGCTTATAACCGCTTACCGGAGAGCTTTAAAATAGATTTATTTTACTAAGAAAGAAAATGAATCAAATTACGACACCACAGTTTTTAGCCCGTTTTGATTAAAACAATACAGTTACAGTATACAATTACCACAATTATAGATCTATTTGTTCAAAACCCTTATATACATCGTTTTGATTAAAACAGTACTTTTCAAATGCAAATATCTGCTAGAAATAGTTCATTTTGAACGAAACAAATAAGTTCTATCGATTCAGCGGACCAAAAAATGGTAAAATCGATACCAAACTCAATTTCGACAAAAAATCGATATAGACCTGTTTGATCAAATGCTCCTCGAATGGAAACGACATGAGGGCTTATGGGGGTTCGCGTAGTTTTAAGTGCAAAGTAAAAAGCACTTAAGTACAAGAACAATGAACAAAGGACTTGAAAAATGTGCCGCAGCGAGGCACATTTTCCGAGACGCGGCAGCGCCACCCCATTCGGCCTAGGCAAAAATGCCATAGAATAGTTTTTGTTGCAAATTTTGTCTTCTTTTCGGATGTATATTTATTTTTCCCAAAAAACAAACGCATATATTTATTTAAAAAAAAAAAAAAAACACTATTTTTAGGGGATTCCATTACAAAATTTGGGGGTTTCAGGGGGAATTTCGGGATGGAAGTTAAAAATTCGTATTTAGCAACTCAAAAAACTATAAATTAGCCATCTTATTTTCTAAGTGTTGTCTATACTTCCGAACTGAATATTATTTTATATTATTATTATAACCCCTCTGTATCTCTTCACCTATTCATCCTAGCAACATAATGAATAGGACCAAATGTATAGATAATTACATAATAAACAATTTTTACTTTGCACATTTTTTTCTAAAACCTAATAGTTAAGCTAGTAGAGGCAAAAAATTGTATTTTGGCCGCTATTTTCCAAGATGGCGGCTTGAGCACAATTTTTTTTCGGGGACTTTATANTAAAAAACAAACTAAACGTAATTAAATTAAAAACGTATATATTTAGTATAAGAATTGTTATTTTAATAAATCAAGTAACTAAATATCAGTTTAAGGTGTTTAAATTGCGTGAATTTGTAGGTAAAACTTTTATATTTACAAACTTGATAGCTATTACCCATGGTGCACTAATCGTAGATAAAATTTAATACGCAACATGGATCGAAGTATTTCTACCCTCGGGATTATCTCTCTTGGCAAGCCTCGGGAGCTAACTCCTTCGGCGTTGCCTCAGGAGAAAACTTAACCTCGAACCGGAAAACATAATTCTCTCCCTTGTTGAGTAAATAACTATTACAATAAATTAACTAAGGGTGTGTCTAAATGTTTGTAAAATACTTTTTGATGGAACAAACGTTACTGACATAAAGAAATTAACGAGTAATGCTACTTAAAGCTCCTAAAAGAATTTCTATATAACTGAATTTAGCAACGGTTGACAGTTTCAAATTATTTTTAGTATTTAGGTTTAGGGTATCGATTAAAAGTACGGTGACACTGAAAAGCCAAAAGTGCAATCCTGTTATCAATTTGTAAAATTTATTTTTTTCGAAATAACATGACAGTCAAACTTTTTCTTTTGACATTATTAGTCCAGTCATTTTAAGCAAAAAAGGCTGTTTACAAAAATGCGTCATACAAGAAAGAGACTTTGTACAAATTATCTCTGGGGCATCCTGATTGAAATCCTATAAAGTCCCCGAAAAAAAATTGTGCTCAAGCCGCCATCTTGGAAAATAGCGGCCAAAATACAATTTTTTGCTTCTACTAGCCTAACTATTAGGTTTAAGAAAAAAATACACAAGTAAAAATTTTTTATTATGTAATTATAAATACATTTGGTCCTATTCATTATGTTGCTAGGATCAATATGTGAAGAGATAAAGAGGGGTTATAATATAATATAGAATAATATCAGTAGTACGGAAGTATAGACTGCATTTATAAAATAAGTGGGCTAATTAATGGTTTTTTAGGTCACTAAATACGAATTTTTAACTTCCATCCCGATATTCCCCCCGAAACCCCCAAATTTTGTAATAGAACCCCCTAAAAATAGTGTTTTTTTTTTGTTTTTTTTTAAAATAAATATATGCGTATGTTTTTTGGGATATAAATTGGGATATAAATAAATATACTCGTACATCCGAAAAGAAGACAAAATTTGCAACAAAAACTATTCTATCGCTTTTTTGCCTATAGGCAGAACAGGGTGGCGCTGGCGCGTCTCAGGAAATTTGCCTTAGTGCTCCTAAGACGAGAGAGCGAATGAGGAGCATTTGATCAAACAGATCTATTTCGTACATAGACAGTTCTACGAAAAGGGCAAAAATCTATAACTCTGGTCTTAATGTATAGAATAAGGTGATTTTTTTTTTATTCTTTCAAGTTTGAAATGCTACATAATGCTGAAAAAACTCGTATTCTTAAATCTAGTGTAAAAAAAGTTATAGCTTTACGAAAAAAAATAAAACCCTCTTTGAACAAAATAGACTGTTTTGGTCAAAATAATCCTAAATATAGATGGTTTTGATCAGAATAAAATATAGCTTTATTTGATCGGAACGGGATGGTTTAATAACTAATACTGACAAAAAAAAACACTTTCGTTCATTTAAAAAAATAATTTTGTAATAAAATAATATAAAAGTACAACAGCTTTTATAATATATAAAAATGGACAAATGTTTAGTATATATATATATTTTTTTTTTTTTTGGTTTTTTATTTTAATACTAAAACAAATAGTTAAAAAGAAAAAATATTTTAGTAGGGTGTACATAAAAAAATAGGTACACAATATATTTATAGTAAATACTTATTAAGTAAATAATACATATTTGGCAACTTTTACTAAAACGTAATGATAAAATATTTACAAAATTATTCCTGGATCCTCCTCTAAACAGTCACAATCCTCCACACTTTCGTTCACTTAAAATTATCATTTTGTAAGAAAAATAATATAAAAGTTAACAGTTTATAAAATATATAAAAATGGAACAGGTATAATAGGAAATTTGTTTCAACTTACATGTTCCGAATAAAAATAGTTTTTTTTGGTTTGTTATTTTAATACTAAATCAAATAGTTCAAAAGAAAAAATATTTTAGTAGGGTGTAGATAAAAAAAAAGGTACATATTATAATAATAAATACTTATTAAGTAAATAATACATATTTGGCAACTTTGACTAAAACGTATGATAAAATATTTACAAAATTATTCCTGGATCCTCCTCTAAACAGTCACAATCCTCCAAACTTTCGTTCATTTAAAATTATCATTTTGTAATAAAATAATATAAAAGTTTAACAGCTTATAAAATATATAAAAATGGAACAGGTATAATAGGAAATTTGTTTCAACTTACATGTTCCGAATAAAAANATTTTTTTCGGGGACTTTATAGGATTTCAATCAGGATGCCCCAGAGATAATTTGTACAAAGTCTCTTTCTTGTATGACGCATTTTTGTAAACAGCCTTTTTTTGCTTAAAATGACTGGACTAATAATGTCAAAAGAAAAAGTTTGACTGTCATGTTATTTCGAAAAAAATAAATTTTACAAATTGATAACGGGATTGCACTTTTGGCTTTTCTGTGTCACCGTACTTTTAATCGATACCCTAAACCTAAATACTAAAAATAATTTGAAACTGTCACCCATTGCTAAATTCAGTTATATAGAAATTCTTTCAGGAGCTTTAAGTAGCATTACTCGTTAATTTCTTTATGTCAGTAACGTTTGTTCCATAAGAAAGTATTTTGCAAACATTTAGACACACCCTTAGTTAATTTATTGTAATAGTTATTTACGCAACAAGGGAGAGAGTTATGTTTTCCGGCTCGAGGTTAAGTTTTCTCCTGAGGCAACGCCGAAGGAGTTAGCTCCCGAGGCTTGCCAAGGGAGATAACTGTAGTATTAGCTCTCGAGGCTTGCCGAGAGAGATAATCCCGAGGGTAGAAATACTTCGATCCATGTTGCGTATTAAATTTTATCTACGACTAGTGCACCATGGGTAATAGCTATCAAGTTTGTAAATATAAAAGTTTTACCTACAAATTCACGCAATTTAAACACCTACCATTTTTGTAAACAGCCTTTTTTTTGCTTAAAATGACTGGACTAAAGAGGAACCTATGTAAAAAATTGCAATGTTGTAGTGAAACTGGATCCAGAGATATTGTCTTGAAAAAGATTATATATAAATGGCCGCCATATTGAATCAAGATGGCGATCTTATAAATATAAAGATATAGATAACTTCTTACATTGAATCCACCGAACATTACAACAACATCATCGTTTACGCATGTTGGTTATTACTTGTTTTAAATAGATAACTATAGTACTTATGATCTTAGGCCAAGGAAAGAATCTAAATAAAAAAGTCTAATTACCTTTGAGCAGTCTCAGTGATTTACAGGATTCATTTTCGGACTTATAATCTAGAATTTAGAGTACATCTCTAACAAACCTTTATCTACAACCTACGACCTAAAGCAGCCTTTAGCTGATGATATGTTAAATATTATTGTTATAAAACTCGTGAAGTAGAATAACCACGTTATAATAAATACATTTGGCACATTGATATTAATAAATAAAGTTGGTAAATTCTTTATATAATGCTTGAAGGATGAGATAGGAATGACTGTTCTAACTTTGTAATGTTTGAGATAATTATTTGAAGCTGTATTCAAGAATCAGAGGGTGATATATCTCTTTTTTATCAACAAAAGCTTGTTTCTACTTTTAAAGGGCACTTTTATTTCATTAACATAAAATCCCGGGTCCGATTACACGAAACAACGCCACAAGGGAGGAGGGCAAACAAATTACTTTTGCTGGATGATAGTTCTCCCAGCTCGCTTGGAAAATGCGTTTCCATAAATATGTTGTGATGTTTTCTAGAGAGAGATAAACGCGAAGTGGTTTTTCCAAACTGTGGGCCAGTCTGTTAAGTACCTACTGGCCTATAAACAAGTGGTTCGCAGCTTTAAAATCCAGAGATCCTTCCGAAAACGACAAAAATAAATAGGGCATTAACAATTTTCTGCTTTCACACCCACTCTTTTTAACCCCTGAAATTTTGAAGCGATATGGAGTGCCGCAAGGGAGTCCGCGGTGGTAAAATGCAAATTTTCTGTTCACAATAGCCCGAAAAAGCAAGGGTGCCATCTGTCAGTACCCCTGTCCCTAGATTGCACGGATAAAGAGTTTTCTAGAGCCCAGAAATTTTCGGTGGAAAAAGTGGTGCCCCCCTCTATATCCTGTCGTCGGATTTTCCAAACTATTATTCCGATTCAACCCCTCTTTTCCAAGTGTTAAAAAGAGTCGGACCGCAGATAAATTTTCCGACAGAGCCCAAATTCGCCTTTTTGAACTGTTTTCCAACCTCTCTCCTCTTAGTGAGGCCATTAAATACAAAAACCAATAAATCCGGAGGGGGCCTCTGCCCCTCTGACCCCTTTCCACCCCCGGAAGCTCAAACAAAAACATCGGCTTTTCCCAATAATTAGAAAAGCGTTGATAGCTCTTTTCCTCACTGTAACGTCAGGACTCGTTTCCACTGAAAAACGCTTTTTCCGACGCTATCATATTTCACAGATAGGATAATATTCCGGCTTTAGATACCGGTGTAATTATAAAAGTGAAGCCTAACCCCCCTTCTCCCCCTCCCCTCTATTCTCATATTCGGGACAATGAAACGGGGTAGTTTTATGGACGGGTGCATCCGAGCCAAATTCCGTGAAAAAACAGTGGTGGGTGATGGAGGGAATCAGATTGTGAATTTTTCATGACGGACAAATAGCTTTCAATTTACACCTCTCCTGTCTCATCACAAATGCACAACTGATAATAAATTTTTAATATTCCCTTGGAAACGCTTGTTTTTCAACGCTTCCAGTAATAAATATTAATTTTAAGCGACTATCCGTGTTACATTATTTATGATCTGGCAACTTTTCAAAGAAAAGTTGGAGCGTAACATAACGCTTTAATAACAAGGGCCATTTATAGCAAGACAAGTTTAATTTCATAAGTATCTTTCGACAAAGAAAAAAAACAAAGTTGTGGGAAATTGATTACCCCATATGTTTTAGTCAATATTGTTGTTTATTACCTTATATAAAAAAAATAAAAAATCACTTCAACTATTAGTCCAATACACAAAGAAGAAGAAAAAAAAAAAAATGTGGGAGCTAAATAGGAAGTTATTTAGATATATTATACATATTTACCATATATTATATATATTATATTAAATATATTATATTTCATTGATGCTTGAAAATTAACACATAAAAAGTCCTGAAAGTTCTGAGTGAAACTATGGCCACATTTTGTAAATAGGCCTCCTCTAACTAGCTCTATTAATTTATAAAAAAAAATATTCTGTATCAAATTTATTCACATTTAATTGACCTCAACAAAGATCCTTATCCTTATTAAGAAATCTTCTGAGTTTTGACATTTTATTTGTAGTTTAAATCGTGGTTTTCTCCTGACCTGGAACTTACTTATCGAGTGATGTAAAAAGTCATCTTTCTCTGAAGTTTTTGTTATTTTATTTAGAAAAATGTATAATCTCTCTCAATCAATTCCTAAAGAATATCATATCATGTATGTCAGATTTTTTTTTACGTACATATAATTTAATTTTCAATGAAATGTTTATTGAAAGTTTCTGTTTTAATAACGTTAGCTAAAACAGTTAATGGTAAAAACTAAAATTAAGTAAATTTTCCCATGATTTTCTATGGCGTAACTGTAATTTATTTAAAATCAAAGGAAAAATATGTTAATTTAAAATTCATCTTAATTTATTCTCACAGGAACAACGGATAGTGTTATCAAATCACCTTGTGGGGAGACAAGTTATCATGTTTTATCACTTTTGATTTAAAAGTTATTGGAACCGTACAGAGTAACAGACTTAGGATCAAAACTACAAGGGTTACATTTTTTGTTTATTAACGACACCCTAATAAAAACGCGTAGGAAACTATGCTCTGTTTGTCGAATTAAGAATAAGCCTATTTAACAAAGAAACATAATGAAAGGAAAGAAGGTTGGGATGTATAAAAATAGTATGCCAATAAGTTTAGCAAATAGCTTCCTCGCGTATCATGGTTAATCATGGTTTGCTTTTGCAACCAATTATTTTCTAATTTATTTCTTTCCCTCTCCCGCTTTTCTTTAAAAAAAATAATTTTTCACATGAATAGTGTAAATATAGCAATATTTAAATTCGGACCATGTGTTACATTCTTTCGACAAACATTCTTAAAAATTTAATGATACTTTCTAAATACAGAAGTTAATAAGAACAAGTTTATGCACACACGGAAAGAAGACCAGTAGGCGCAAAAGATTAAAATTAAAAAGGGGCTAATAATGGCCTGTCGTCCAAATTGCATTAAATTAAGACAAGCAGTTTGTAAGATATGTTTTCTCACAAACATATTGACGATTCTTATTTACTAAAATTGATTAATGGTTAAGGTGTGGTAATGATATAAACCCTTAGTTTTTCATGATGAGACATTTCGACCCTTTTTAAGATCAAAATATTGACGGATAGACCGATTGACAGGTAAGAGACTAAAAATGTTTCCTTTTTACCCTCCTATACCCCTTTTTGTAAATAGTTATTTAGACCAAGGAGCGTATACAGAGTAGCATATATTCCTGACAATGGAATACTTATTCCAATGTACCTTGGGACAAAGGAATATCACGCTTGTGTATAATATAACACATCATTGTGATCATATCCCTTAGTCCAATGAACTATTAAGATAAGGGAATATATGAAGTATAAAACTGCCCCAGGAGTCTCAATGGGGAGACAAACACACAAGCCTTTGAGACTTTTGTTGGCAGACTATTGTTTAGAACTAAGGGGAGTGCTAAAATAAAAAAGTGCCAATGTTTCCTAACGTCCAAAACTAATTTCTATCTTGGAATTTTCCGATTTAGTGACATTAAAGTTAGTAGTGAACTTTAATGTTAGTCTATTATATTTTCTGATCGTTAGATAGAGGTATATTTAAGACTGAGTGTTATGTATAATAAAGTACTTATGATTTTAGGCAGTCAAGTTTGCTTGAAGAAGACATTAATCATGCATTAGATTTAATGTAAAGACTGGACGTGGCAGAGTGGATCATACTCAAGCTACTTACCCGCTATAGCGGCACTTAGAACCCTAATAACAGCTTCCCTAGTATAAACCCTTCCAGCAGATCCTACTTACAGGGCAGTCCTCCTTACCTCAAGCACTCAACTTCTCCTTTAGATCCTGCAAGAAAAATTTAAATATGAATATTTCAAACGACAAACTACTTCCAATGTATTAAACATTCATAACCTTTTATACTTATCAAATATTATATTTAGGAAAGCATAAATAAATTGATAATAATTTATAAAGTTTTTCATATTTTAATATCAATAAATACAAAAATAGAAAATAAACTTTAGCGAGAACTAAGATGATAGTAAAATCATCATCATAACCGATATCACACTGGTGTTTTGAAAGTATAATTAACATTACATTAAAAAAAATAAAAACACGTATTGTACTTATTCTTATATTCACTCATTATACTTACTGTATACATATTATAAAGAGGAAGTATTCCCATAGATATCTAACTAATTTGATTTTCACTTTCACTTTTTGATTTCAGACGTGTTTTCAGGTTCCTTGAGTCTAATAAAAGTGTTTTTTTTTTTTTTTTGTTTTTGTTTTTTTAAAATAAATAAAATATATCTGTTTATCGTCATCTGAGTCTGAAGCATTAAACTAATAGCCTAATTTCAATAAAACGTTCAAAATCATACCCTGTGGTGACATCAAGAAATGAACTTATGTCTCAAACTCTAAAAAACTCAGAAAAAAATTATTCGTCAAAAAAAAATCTAACAATCACATTTATTATAACATTCTAAGCGCAACTTCTTTACGTTAGAAAGTTAGAACGTAAGATATTGGCTAAAACGTTGTTTTCTCTATTTTAAACGTTCAGGTTAGCTTTAATAGATTTTGCGATCTTTAACACTTCATAGCGATGCTGTTTAAAAAATGTGTTTTATTAAAAACTCATTGAATTGATGAAGTTAGAATTTTTTCCCGTCCTAAAATTCCAATTTTACATTTGAAGCTTGCGTTTACTCGAGCGTTGCCCGCTAGTACTTGGGCGGATAATTTTAACTCGTTTAGTGCATTGGTAAAATGAACGGGTGCACCAAATTTCAACTAAATCGGTCAACTTTTACTCAAGTTATCGCCATTGCTCGATATCATGACGTTTCCCGGGCTCTAGATGCTGTAACGTGCCATAAGGACCTTCGTTCCAATAATAATAATAAACCATTTATTAAAAATGCTTAATTTTACATATTAAATAAATATCTTTAGGGTTACAATCAACCAGCATTTTTTTCAGCCGTAGCTGTGGTGACCAAGGGGTCTTTGTGTTCGGCAACAAAACATTAATTTATAAAAATTATTTGAATAAGAACAAAAGGAAATTTTCCTTGAAATAGTAGTACAACAAACAAATATTTTAACAAATCTTTCAGTAACAAATGTTTAACAAATACAACACAACATGTTTATAACAAAGTAAATTAATTAATTAACGAATATAATTATTTTATGATTGTTTTTCATTTAGAATAATAAATGTTATCTAATAAAATATGGATATAATATAATATATAATAAAGCAGATGGACTTATGATTATTATTATAAACTTATTATTATTATTATACTTATTATTATTATAAACTTCGTTTCAATACTCAGCAAAAATAACAGTTTTTTAGGTATTAATTTTATTTTTCCTATGGTTTATATTAGGATTTTTTTTTTTTTTTAAATGTTATGCAGTGTCATATAGATATTGTATCCTCGTGACTGCCAACTTAAAAATGTTTTAAAATTTCAGCGTGTAGAGTGATTTGGGAAAGAAGAGTTTAATTTTTTAGGGTCAGAGAATAGAGAGGGGTGGACAAACAAAATCCCTTACTTGCTTACTTGAACTAGACCTAGAAGAACTTAGGATAGGGGTTGGCTCCTGGTTGTGAAATATAGTACTAAATAGTGAAAATTGCGGCAAAGACCTTCTGCCTTCTTGGCATTGCGAATCATATCAGATGAGTAGCGGACCTTTTTAGGTCCAAGTGAGTTCACTATCTTTGAATCATTATTTTAGTTGTTCATGGTTCATGGCTTGGCTGCTACGTCTAAATAAACAAAATATTACACTCGCTCTAATGCCTTTACTGTTCCTCTGAGAAAAAAGCTGAAGCGACTATATAGCCAATTTAAGGCAATTTACTTTTGTAAGGGTACACGTTTCTCAAAAAGTGAGAATTTTTCAAATTATAAGCGACTTGAAAAGAGCATTTCTTCGCATTTTTTAGTTTCTCAGAACGCACCTCTTTCACGAGGTGGTAAAGTTGAAATTCGAATTTAGTATCCCATAAATATAAGTACGATAAATAAGAAACTGCAGTATTTGTACCCCATCTAACTACCATCCACTATTTGGATGAGCTATATTATTAACCTCACTTTGATTTATTATTTACTACATTATCATGAGAACTCGAAACCCATGGAACCGAAGTAAATGATGATAAATGAAAACCTCGTGAGCTTCATTAAATATGTTTTGTTTTTTATTACCATTTCCAGCGTCACTAATTTATTTGACTTGAAAATTCTTATTTTTTCAATTTCTGTTTTACCGATTTAATTGAATTTTCAGTAATTAAAACCACAATTTTATACTCTGTTTCGATTTTTTTTTTCTTCTTCATCATTGAATACCCTACATTTGAAATGTAATTTGAAATTCCCTTATCCACTTCGTTTCTCTTTTTAACCAAAACCAGTTGGTTGTCAAATGTTAATTCTCATTTGGGCTTTAAAACAAGGAATAAAAACTGCTGTGTTGCAATTTAAATATTAACAGATCGGAGGTTGTGTGTGGGAGCGTGTGTGTGTTTAGAGCAAAGTGGGAAGCAGGAAACGGTCACGTAGTATAATTTAATTTTTGGACGGCAGCAGGGGAGGTTCTCATTCGAACCTTTTACCAGTAAAATCGGACTAATTGTGAAAATTTTCTCCGTGTTCCACGCTGGGGAAATGCTTTTTTTCTCGCTCTTTGGTTTTTCCTGAAGGGATGAGACAGAGATAATTACGAATTTACATTAAAATCACAAAACCTCAAAACCGATTATTTCGGTTCCCTTTTTCCGTGATACATCATCGGGGGGAGAGGTAATGTGTCCTGCACCGTCCGGTTACGTTTGCAAGGGTTGAGCGACCCGGTTTTGATTAAAACTCGGTTAAGCAGTAGGATCTTTAGGTGGCCGTTCCCATTCGACACGACGATTTTTAGTCTGTGTGAACAAGCGATTAATTTTGGAAAGGGGAGTCGGCTCTTTTAAATTTTCAGTTCGGAACCAGGGAGTGTTTACAATGTTTACCCGAATTCTCTGATATTAAGTGGTAATAATGATGTTAACCTGACAGGCTATAAGGTTACACTGAAAACGATACTCACACGCTTTTATGTTTGTTTAAAGCTTCTGTTTTTGGGTGCCCAATAGTCCAGGATTGTTCGTCCCCTTCCCATCATGTCAACAGCTCGATGTCAACAACTCTTGATGTGGTTTTATAAATTTTATTATTTTCCTTGAGACACAAAGCTGGTGAAGCTGGGAAATTGTTGTTACCTTTATTAAACTGGAGGGGGGGGGGAGTGAAGCCGGCTACAAAATAATAATGGGTAAAGTTCAAACACCCGAAACACAAACGAAAGATGAAGTTGCTAGAATCTACAAAGCTTGTGTTCAGGCTACAACATTTAATATCTCTTTAGTAGCTAATAGTTTATCTTTTCTCACAGTAATGACAAAATTAATTAATTCGGGCAAAATGTCTGTTTCTCTCAAAAATCCGGCATTTATTTAAGTATCTCAATAGACAAAAATCTTTATTTACATGGCAGAGAAACTAATGGGCTTTTTTTTTTTTTTTAAACTTTTATTGAATATTGCAACTACAGTTTCACATGTTATAAGCAATAATGTTAGTTGATTGTTATTAGCTTGATTAAATTGACAGATATAAGACTCATGTCCAGTGACAGAGCTTACTGAACTAATGGGCGAAGAAGATTTAAAATACTTATGTAAGACCAACATAGGTAATTACGACCTACCACTAAAATGTCATTAAGATCAGACGAGTAGTTTTCAAAATATGTTTGTCGCATAGATTAAGGACAGACACACTGGACCTAACATGTTCCCTGATGTCCGAAATTGATTTCTCTATGAATTTGGAGACGTTCAGAATTCAGACGTTCTTCAGAGAGATCACATAGTTTTCGATACCTTCGGTCTTGGAAAAATAAATGGGGGAAAACATTAAACAAATTGGACTATAGTGGGTCGTAAAAGCAAAACATCATTACAGTACGCAAGGAAGCTATGTGCCACATTAATTGATAGACTGTCAGACTATTTTTTTCTTATAGTGAATATTTTAAATTATGTTATTATTACGGCTGCAACATATATGCATAGTAAAATTAAATTTTAAAGTAAATTCATTTATATTAAGAATACGAAGAAATTA
>KZ652166.1:15603-31645 GCA_001010745.2 Gerris buenoi
ATATATATATATAACTTAGACCAGTACTAAGATAATTTTAATTGCTCAGATTGTGTGTGTGAGTGTAGGTATTAAAAAGCTATTGTGAATAGAAAATACGGTTCATTATTAAAAAGAAATGTGTATATTATGATAGGAAGTTCGTCAGCATCGTGTGAAAAAACTGTATGACCATAAATGAAAATATGCTTGAAGGAAGTCGGGTTAAGTTATAGAAGTTATTGTGATAAAATAGTACATTCATATTTATGCCAATATCATGTGGTAGATGTGAATGATCTTATGTTGTTTTGTGGCAGTTTGAAAAAAGTGTGAATGATTGTGTAGAAAATTGTGAATGAAAAGTGAATTTCAGTTCCAATTGCAATAACGTGGAAAATATGAATGATCATAAATCGAGGTACCTGCCACATTATTTCACACAGTTGTTTACTATATGTAATAAATAATGTGAATGAAATTGTGCAGTATCAAGGAAAAATGTGAATGGTAAAAAGGTGGATATCACAGTGGTGAGTCGATAATGATTATCTTCACTGGAACACAGTATAAATATATATATAGAAACATCATATTATGATATCTGCAATTGATTTTAAGTGTGAATGAAATCATAATTATAGGTTTGAATAATAATTAAATAACAATCAATAGCAGCAAATATGAATGACATTATGTCATTATTAATGAGTGTTTATTATTTGTATTAATTATTTTAAAGTGAAAGTGTGAATGAAATCATAATTTTAGGTTTGAATAATAATTAAATAACAATCAATAGCAGCAAATATGAATGACATTATGTCAGTATTAATGAGTGTTTATTATTTGTATTAATTATTTTAAAGTGAAAGTGTGAATGNAATTTACAAAGATATTAATTAAAGTCAGAAAATTATCTGTAACTGGTAAGCCAATAATTAACTTTGTTATAAGCATTTTAAAATTCAATAAAATAAGCTGATTACATTTTCTCTTTGAGTGTTATTCTCTCGAAAGAAAGCATAATTTTTGAATCTCTTACACATAGGTAATAATTACATTCATGGATTCATATAATCTCTTAATGAATATGAAAATGTAGATGCACAGTACAGAATATCAGATAAAAATTAACTATCATGATGAAGTTACACAACAATAGAATGAATGAGTAAATTAACGCCCATTTTATAATGTTATTCAACGTGTTGTTACTTGTTTGGTAGTTTTTCATGTAATGTTTCATGTGTAGGTGAATTAGATACAGCAAGTGGTTGCGAGAGTAAATATATTATTATATAAAACTAGCTTTACGTACAGTTTTAAATATTACTTCCTTTGTATTCTCATGTTACACATACATACATACATACGCATATTAAGAGGAAAATATACATAAGAAGGATAATTACTAAAATTAAGTGAAATAATTAATCTATATTTAACATTAAACTATTTTTAACATTAATAGATTTTTTTTTAATCAATTGAAAAAAACGATTAAAGTGAAATACAGGCTACTCACTAAAGAAACTTTAAAGGGGAATGTTTGCATTCGTGTGTAGTATTGACACAGACTAGAATTAAGTTGGAAATAAAAAGAGATTTCAACTTGCACTTAGCTAAGTAATAACACTTTTGTTAACTCCAAAAATCCGTTTTACGAAATAAAATAGAAATTAGAGAAGAAATTCAATGAAAAGTTTAAACATTGTTGGAGAAATTACGACTAATAGTTCCTTAAGTGAAGACGTTAGCTTAAAGTGAACATGGTTTCGCAACGAGCAGTCAATAAACCAATAATTGTAAAGTATTTATGAAAATGAATTATTTAACTTTCTAAAGTCATTCTGGATAGTTCTCCTTAACCAAACTATTTCATTTCTACTATAATTTCAAAACATGTTTGATGAATTTGCACGTTTAAGGTCAACCTGAGTAATGAAAAAGAAATGGTTATTAAGAATATTTGTTTATAGTCTGACATTTAAGCAAGAACTTGACCCTAAAAATGCTAAACAATATAACTGAAGTCAATGAGTAACATTATGTATGAAAAATAGAAATAAATTTAAGCTCAAAATTTGGGAACACAGGACACCCATAAAATTATATTTTACAATTTAACAAAGGTTCCCATCATATTAATTATAATATACGAGCCCTCAGGCCCATGGCTTAATTTTACATTTATATAAAAAAATAAAATTAATAGTCCAGTCAAATGGTAGTTTGAAGTGGAAAGTTTTGGTGTAATTCTTGTTAGTGGCTTATTTTATGTTATTTGTCTTTTATGTTATAAATGTAGTTGCCTTTAGTTTAGCAATTAAAAATCCCTTTTGTCCAAATTACCCGAGACGAAATCAAGAAATGAATTTTAGCTCTAAATTTTACTCCTAAATACGAAAAAGTATATTTCTCGAAAACTGTTTCGACGATTTTTATTATAAAAATTCTAAAATGCTGTCTATTTAAATGCCAATCTATCCGTATTAGTTTTATTCCCGAGATAAATCTAATTCCTGAGAAAATAGCTCTAAACGTGTACGATAAGAGACCGGGTTTGATTCCCCGCTGGAGGAAAATTATTTTTATCCCCAGTAGGGAGGAAAAGTTATGATTTTGGATTAGTTTAGTAGAGGGATTAAAGTAGGTATTTTCTTCCCTGAACTCAAAAAGTAAAAGTAGGGCGAAAAAGTACACTAGGGCGAAAAAGTAAGGATTGCAACTTAATTATTTTATAAATAGTAGAAAATGAATGGCTAATGTAAGCAAGTTGTTGAAATCAGGTTGGCGACACTTCTTTTTCGATCTTGTTTGTATTTGTTTATAACCTGCATCTAAACAACCTTGTACTTGAGTTTAATTCCAATTCTTATTTATTTTTGATATTGAATCTCTTATATCTCTGCTATTAAAAGGGCTAATAAGTATTGTTATTTATTAAAATAATAAATAAAAACTGTGCAATGGACGAAAATGTGTATTTTTTCCCTGTATTGGAGATAAAATATTGTATGAAACCTCGTGAGTTAAGTGCCATTATTCCCCTCGCGATAATTATCTCCCTCGGCTGCGCCTCGGGAATTAAAAACTCTAATTCCCTCGGCTTCGGCTCGGGATTTAGGGGCCGTGGTTCATTCGGCTTCGCCTCAAAAACCAACCTCTTCGCTCAGGGAATAATGGCCTACTTTACTCCATATAGTAGGTGCATAAATAACTATTATGGTAAGTTTTAATAAAAAATGTACTAATTTATTTTAAATTTAACTATGTAAAACAGAAACAGTTAATAATTGGCAGTTAACATTGGACTAAGTAATTTTGTACTCTTATATGAGGAAGTTAGTCTTATTTCTACGTTATTATAACGTAACCTTTATACACGCTTTTATTAAGATTCATTAGCCTGTTAAAGGACAAATCTTGAAATCTATATTTGACCCAATTCTAAATCAGCAATCGCTCTCCTTTTTTTTATTTTTCAGTTTATTGTGTCTTGGAGTTTATAAAAGCAAGCATAGTATTTTAACTGTAAAACCATGTTCTATAAAACGCAAAATAATGATCTCAAACTCTAAAATATTGTGTAGTGTAATTTGATATTATCTCAGTCTTTTTTTTCCATACTTTTATAAAAAAAACTAAACCAGTTTTGATTAATGTCAAAGTGATATAAGAACGAATTTATAATATCGTAATCTTTCTTTTTTCATCTAAACTTTAATGTTTAGTTACTTTACTGTTAATGTAGTTTACGTTTAACAGGTGGCCTCGGCTTTCAGCTTTTGGTCTAGGAGGCCAGAAGTAGGGGGTGGCCCAAGTGTCCCCATAACTACTTGTTAAAAGTCGATTAATTGCTTGATAGAAATAAAGAAAGCTGTTCTACATTCTAAAACTAAAAAAGTTAAGTATTTTGCTTAAAAAAAAAGAAGTAGAAACACTTTGAATAAAGACAATTTAACGAGTTAGTTCAATGATCATATTTATTTCAAATCAAATTCTTCTAATAACAAATAACTGATTTAAAATGATTATTTATCGTCTTTGCTAGAGTAAAAAATCATTATAAAGTAATCAGTACTAAAAACCACGATGTAACTATTTATTTACTTATTTATTTTTATTTTTATTTTTATTTATATATTTTTNATATAGAAAGGATTGCCCTCGGACAACTGACGATTTTGAATAAACAGTACGTAAGTTGACACATTCTTTCAGCAAATAATTATTTTATTATTACAAGTATATCCTCTACACATTTTTAGGGTACACGAGAAAACCGTTATTTTTGGTTACAGATGAAAATAAAATGGTATGTAGTTTTTTCCATTATGTCCCTTTTATTAATAATATGCAAACGTGTAGAAGTGGGTCGTGAAGGGTAATAAAATAATTAAATTGTTTGTATTAAAAAAGAATGTGTTTAATTTTGTTGTTCCATATTTCATCGGCAAATTACATGCCATTTTATTTATTTATTTATTTTTTTTTTTTTACAAAACAAAGATTGTTTTGTAAGTATCATTGACAATGTGTAGAGTGAGAGATAAAACAAAAACTAAAACAATACTTTTTCTATATAGCTTCGGGGGAGGTGAGGAAAAGTAAAAATGAAGAACATACAAAATAAAAACTAATGAAATTTCCTCATAGAATACGCAATTATTTTCTTTTAACCTAAAAAATAACCGAGTACGCTTATTCAAAAATAGTCCGATTTCCTAGGGCCACCCTGTATAAGTATTATAATTAGTCGTTTATGTTTTAGTTCATAATGGTGCAAAAATTCAATTTTGACAGATTTTCACGTTTTATGGTCCCTTATGTCAAAATAGTTTTTTAAATGTGTATCTATGGCCAGCAGTTATCGTATATTAGTCCATTTACTCTAACAATTGTTATTGTGGTAAATGGCGAGGGATGGGTCTTCGTTATCTTGTTGAGTAGAAAAAAACAAAACATTTTTTACAGTATTATAAATGCCGAGGGTTGGTATTCGATTCCTTCCCGGGTAGAATTATTTGTATAGTATAATTTGATAAAATGTTCAATAGTAATTTAATTTAACCACGAAATCCCATAACAACTTGTATAATAGAAAAGTTTAGCTCGAGTTTTATCAGACAACATTTAATTTATAACGAGTAACAACAACATCTCAACTAAATTAGTTTAACATGTATAATAATACGCAAGTTGTTTAAAACATTAAGATCTTAAAACGGAATATTAACTAGCAAAAATTACTCTAATAAGAAAAACTTTGTTATATTATGTAAAACTATAAAGAACTTTTATAGACTTCCCGCCAGCATGAAAAAAAGGCTTAAATTGCAATCAACATTTATGTCAATAAACTTAATTTGGCAGACTAAATTTTTTTTAAAAATCTACTTTTTATAAGGTACTAATAATGATACTTCTTTAGACTGTTACTCTCCTTATAAAAAACAGAAGGGAGTAAAAATCTAAAAAAAAGTGAATTGAATGTTCTTTTTTAGACTGTTACTCCCTTCTGTTTTACGAATATAAGTGTGATATTCCTTTTTCCCAATGTTCATTGAACTAAACAACTCTTTGTCTTAATAGTTATTTAGACAAATGAATATATAAATCATTATATGCATTTATATTCTAAACAAAATCATAGGCAAGTAAAAATCTAAATAAGTACCCAAATAATAGTACTTTAACTAAACATAGTTAAACAAATATATCTAAATAGAACTCACACCACTAAATACACTTAATAAACCCATCATTCATTAAATAAAATAATAATAACTAGGGCTGGGATTTGAGCATATTTGCAAATTTTTTCCTGAATAGTACTCATCGAAAGAAGCCTTTTGGTGGTATATTCACTTCTCTGCGACCAACAGAATTTAAATTTATGGAGGATATAAATGCATATCATGGCTGTTTTTATAAAAGCATATAAATGCATATTCTTGTGGTTTTTCGTCTAAATACTTTGTTTTTATTAAAATTCTCCCCCAAATGCATAAAATGGCTGTTCAGAAAAGCATATAAATGCATATTCTTGAGGTTTTTTGTCTAAATACTTCGTTTTTATTAAAATTCTCCCCCCCCCCATTCGTCTTCATATCTTTGAATGAAGGACGTGATGTCTTGCTTGACTTTCATAAAAGCCTGCATGAGCGTCAATTCTGAGGTCAGCAGTGTCAGACGAATTTCCGAACTACTCTGCACAAGATGCAGAATAAGTTAAGTTTTCGTAATTGATGTCGAAAGATGTTATTGGCCGATTTAAGAAAATCACTTAAAAGTCCAAATATAGAAAAAAACTTGATGTACAGACCAATACGAATCTACTTCATTGACTCGACTGTCATTTTGTAAATAAACTTTTAAACTGTAACTTTTACAAAAAACTTCTCATATACATATACTTGAAACTTGTGGATATAGTAGTATATCATAGATACAATTTGAAAACCATACTCTTATATGAAGATAAGTTGCAGATTTTTTTGTTTTACTGTCCTCTCTATAGTTTTAAACAGCGTTTTTGAACATATTCTGCATATTTAACAGCATATTATGGGTTTTTTCGAGCATATTTATCGAGCATATAATGGGTTTTTCGAGCATATCTATCGAGCATATAATGGGTTTTTCGAGCATATTTATCGAGCATATTTATCGAGCATATAATGGGTTTTTCGAGCATATCTATCGAGCATAAAACATATAGTACAACAAAAAACACCATAAACCACAAATCTGATTCCAGGGACATAAACAAGTACTATTCTGCAATATTAAACATAAAATAACTCTCCTAAGTTTAAATTGAATTTCCCCGCCAAAACCACACAAAAAAAAGAAGTCTTTACGCCAAAACTAATATTTCCTTTTAAATTTAAAAACAATACCACAGTCTTATTTTTAATTAAACAACTCATTTACAAAATTTTAATTTGATTTTCAAGTTTTAACGAAATATATTCTAGACTCTAGACATAAATAAGAAGGTTCGACTTAGGTTACCATCGAATCGAATTACCACCTGGTCTTGTTACCAGTTTTTTAGTTTTTGTTAATGTTACTCAATAGTTTTAAAGTTTTTATATTGTTATTTGTTATTTTACGATATCGACAGAAGTGTTTCCGGTGAAATGTGATAAATGACGACCCCAATACAATTGGGAGAGACAACCTATTCTTGTTTTAATATATCATACTTTGACACTGGATGTACCTAGGCACTCGAACGGTAGGAAAAAAGCCATTTTCTTAAAGAAAACAATTTTTTAGATCTAAAAAACAACTGTTGTATTAAAGTTTTAAAAATTATATATAAAAAAATGATGTTTCAGGCACGTCTATGCCCCAGAGGGGGGCGAAATATAGCCACTTCGTAACATGAAATTCTGAGTCATGTTTTATTAAAAAAACNTGATTTAAATTAAAATTTAATCATTCTGTAGTATGAATACTACCAAAATCGTAAAAATGAATAACTTTTAACTTTTTTGAAAGTTTTAACAGAGATTTGATTAACTTTTAACTTCTTTTGAAAGTTTCGACAGAGATATGACTGATTATTAACTTCTTTTAAAAGTTTCAGACAGAGATTAACTATTAACTTCTTTTGAAAGTTTTGATAGAGATTTGAATTACTTTTAACTTCATTTAAAAGTTTCAGACAGAGATTAACTATTAACTTCTTTTGAAAGTTTTTATAGAGATTTGAATTACTTTTAACATTTTTTGGTTCTTACACAAATTAAACAATAACGACAAACCAAATATTAGAAATAAGTTAGCCCTGAAGAGTAGTTTTTAGAGACAGATTTTTGATTTGTAACTAAGAAACATTGACATATTTAAGGGAGAAACAATTATCTACACTAAATAAAAAAAGATAACTAATAAAAGATGAAACTTAATAATAGCTATGACAAAAAGAGAAGGAAATAAATTATATCTAAAATTAAAATTAATAGTCTACGGTTCAAGTTGATTCATGCATAATTAAGGAAGGTCGATTCGGAATAGAATTGGAAATAAAGGAAGCGAAAATGATAATTGGAATCAGATTACGAGATAGTTGATACGAAGGAATAATCTGGCTACTTATGCCACAAGACGAGTCTATTTTGAATGGGATAGAGTATCAGAGCGGCTCCTTGGTCCGATTGAATTGCATAACTTCGCCCCCGCCGCTAATATCATTCCAATTTTATAATCACCCCGTATTTCTCCCTAACGGAAGGAGAAAGTCCTGGTCAAGAACTGCCGCAGCACTACGGTCCCGTTTAAACGCAACTTTTTTTTCATGCAGATCGTCTTAAAAAAAACTGAAGATTTCTTTCCGGTAAACCTTTCGACAAAATTTAAAAAAAAACCTTCGGATTATAAAATAAGGATGATGCAATTTTATTCAAATTAAAAGAATTTAAATTTTTAAAAATATAACTACATTATTATAAATTTTATTTCTAAATTATTGTTTTTTTGCTTCCGAGCTTACCGAAGGTAACGGAAGCTATGTGATCGTTCTGAAGAATGAAACATTTTCAGTCNTTTAAATAAAAATTATTTTTTAAGAGGTATGATTGCTAGACTGAGAATAGAGACAGAACCGATGGACACAAAATAAGAATATTATATAACAAGGAGAAAAAAATGTAAATTTAAGTGTTTTAAAATTTGAACACATAATTTTATATGTGGACATATTTAACAGAGTGTAAGTATCTATTATCAAAGAAATAGAGATTAATTACAGAAGAAATAGAGATTAATTATCAAAGGAATAGAGATTAATTATCAAATAAATAGAGATTAATTATAAAAAAAATAGAGATTAATTACAAAAGAAATAGAGATTAATTACTAAAGAAATAGAGATTAATTATCAAAGAAATAGAGATTAATTATCAAAGAAATAGAGGTTAATTATAAAACAAATGAAGATTAATTACTAAAGAAATTGAGATTGAGATTAATATTTCACTGAGAATGTCGAGTCTAAATTGTGTTGAACATTAATGTAATACTTCTGTCTTCTATTTTATCTGCGTTGCAAATTATGAAAACACTAAATTTAGAATTTAAAATCAATTTTTAATACAAAAATAATTATGTAATCAAATAAATATTCCTAGTTAAAACTTGTTTTTCTTTTAAAACGTGAGTTAACAGTGGAAAACCAATAGCTTTAATAGCAAAATAATAATAATAATAATAATAATAATATTAATAATGTATTAGAAATACTATTGTATTTAATAATGTATTTTAAATGGACATTTTTCCAATTAAGAATGTATTTTATCGTTTTGTTTATGTTTTATTTCTTCATAAGTTATTTTTATCTTTGTAACTACTGAAACTCGGGGAAAATCATGAATTATTGTTTTTTCATCATCTGATAAAATGGAACATATACTATTATTGTCTTAAGTTATATTCTTGAGCAACTTTAGCTTCCGATCTTTATCGCTAACGTTAGTATTGAGTTGAAAATGTTTTGAGTCAGAGTTAAAAAGTTCGGTCAGTTAGGAGCCCTCCCTAAAAGTTAGAGGTTGTAAGAGGAGGTTAGAGATCACACCTAGTTAATTACAGGTGGTTAGAAATCACACCTAGTTAGTTAGAGGTGGTTAGAGATCACACCTAGTTAGTTAGAGGTGGTTAGAGATCACACCTAGTTCGTTAGAGGAAGTTAGAGATCACACATAGTTAGTTAGAGGTGGATAGAGGTGTGATCTTTAACCACTTCTAACCAGCTATGACTACCTTTAACTTTTAGAGAGGGCCTTTAACTGAAAAGTATCAAAAGCTACACTCGCACAATCGAATGTTTTACAAACACCAACAAAAAAACACTTTTTTAAGCAGTAATGTTATAGAAACACTAATATTTTAAAATATGTATATCTTTTTATACTTTATTTTATATTAATAAGGAAATCAATCAGTAGTAGGGCGCGAGGAAGCTATGTGCCACAATAATTGGCAGACTTTTTTGAACGGAATTAATTATCTATTAATTAGGCATTCAAAAACGGAGGAATCAGCCAATTTTATACTACTAATAGGATTATTGATTATTCAATGAATATTTGGTACTACTTTAGATTTTTACTCCCCTGTTTTTTTTTTTTAAGAAAATAAATGACTGACTAAATATCAAAAAGACAAATGGATGTTTAATTCAAGGTACTTTTGGACAAAGGAATATCAAACTTCTGTTTTTATAAAGGGAGTAAACTAACAGTCTAAAGTACCCTTTCTTTAGATTGCTACTCCCCTCTGTTTTTTTTTTTTTTTTTTTTTTTTTTTTTTTTTTACAAGGGGAGTAACAATTTAAAGAAGTGCCGCATAAAACTTATCATAAATCCATTTAACTTAATTAATTACATAATTGATTATTTCATTCTCGAAGTGAAGAATTATTTGGCTGATAGTGCTTGATGCGGTGTACACAGGGCATCTCTGATCTCCCCACCAAATCCTGAAATCTCCCAATCTCAGAAAAAAAACCCAAAATTGAAACCCCAAAAATTCTGTGTGGGGGTCATCAAACCCTCCCAAGTGAGGACCCTTAAACTTACTCAAACAAGTTTAATCGTGTGTGTTCAAACTTTTGATCGTGTGTGTTGGTCTTAAGATGTTTTAACACTAAAAAATTGCAAGATAAAAAGAACTTTTTATATACATACTACGTTTTTCAATTTTCTGACATAAATCATAAATTTGAAACCTGTCAAACTGAAGATGGTAAATATCGGTCTTGTCAAAACAAATTAAATAACTTGCGGATTTTTTCCGAACTAACTTTCCATACAGTAAAATTTGCTGAAAACGGATTATATTCTGCTGAAAAATGGCTAAAAGTATTAAAATAATGTTTTGTCATCGGGTTCTGAGCTATTCTAAAAGTTTCAAATGTCTAGCTACTCGGGAAGTTAGTTAAAAATCGATTGCAAGATTTGCACTGGACAAACAAACAAACAAACAAGAAAGCAAGCTAATAAAAATGTAGTAAAATAACATTGATTATGTATAAGGTAAAGTGGATGGTAAGGAAAGCAATATGTCTAAGTAGTTTTTAGAATATTTTTTTATGTAAATTTTTTTTTTTTCTTAAATGGCAAAACAATCATTAATTTCACAAAGCGATCTTTGTTTCTTTTTTCGTAAAATTATTTTTTACTCACAAATGTTAAACTCTTTCTTTTTTTTATTTCTTTGGAGTTTTTAGTGGGCAAGTAATTTGTTAGGAAGGTTATTAAGAAGAGCCTGATGCTGCGGTTTTGTCATTGGAAGGCTGTAAACAAGTCAGAGAGACGGGTTAATACCCTGGGGAAGACCACATCCACCGCAGCCATCTCTTTGCTTATTATCTGGAAACCTCAGTTCTAACTTGGGCTTAACTAAACTTATCATTAACATGCAAATGGAATAAAAATTAACTTTTAAAGAAACTTAAAAAAGTTAGCTTAACAGATTAAGACTAGGATAATGTACTAATGTTGAAGATTAACTTTACTAATTGACGAAGAAATTCCACTAAGTTCTTTGAAAGATTTTCTTTGCAATTTCAGGACTATCTTTTATATAATCGAGTAGTGTCCCGACGACGGGCGACGGCGACGGGCGACGACTCACCTCTAAATGATTTATAACGTTAAAAATTGATGCGCCATAAGCTGGGATTGAACCAGTGACCTCCAACACATAAGGCGCGTCCTCTACCACTGAGCCACGCCCTTGCACTGAAGCTACGAGCCAAAAACTTAGTATTTAAATTATAACTAGCTCTTTTTTAACCATATTTATTCTGCCCGTTGCCACGGGCATAACGGCTAGTAAATTTATAAATAAGTTTCGGGTAAGGTGATGAATTATTGGTGATAACTCATAATTGTTTCTTTAAGTTTTCAAACCGTCAATTCGGTTAGACTTCTATTAATAAATAGATAGAAATCGATCTTATTGTTGCAGCTAGGGTTAAGCTACGTCTCCAAATAACTGAATATTAATTGTAGATGAATGGTGATCCTTCAATAATTACTGTGTTGTTGATAGAGGGTCATTAGAGAAGTATAATAAACAAACTCTCCAATCTCATTTTCTTTGCTATATTTTGACTAAATCTTGAGTCATTATCAAACATCTATAACAGAAATTAATCATAATTCATCTTTTTCAAGTGAAACTTCTTTAGCCGTGGTAGAGTAATTTGCTTGACCGGAAGTTCGCTGAAACGATGTTGAAACGAAGTTCGCGTTTCGAGACTCGTCCAAGTGAAACATTTTTGATGTAAAATTAACGAAATTGCGAAGTTTTGTTTTAAGACTCGTCTGTGAGATATTTTAATCCACTGTCGACTAAGGCCGGCAGTTGATTTACCTGTCACAAATCTTCCATCTGGACAAGTCTCGAACCATCGACCCCTGGATTGAGAGTACCTGATGTGATAACCACTTTGCCACGAAAGTAGTTGATTTCAACAGTACAAAGAATTGGTATATAAGGGTATTATTATAACAATCAATATACTATAATATATTAATGTTGTTTTCATGTTTTCATCCGCTAACATCTTATGAAAATATTTTATTAAGTTCTAAAATATACAATAGTACCAACTTACAAGAAATACGTATTATTAAAAGAGGAGTCAAAGACGGACAATCCGTAATGATTTAGCTATAAAGTTACTTGACGCTTACAAAAGTAAGCAATAGAGTTTGTTCTAGAGGTTAGACGTATAAAGGTAAAGCTGCGCAGGTACAATATTATTCTTGTGTTTATTCTTCTCCTTGGTGTAGGAGATATCCAGTCATTACTCGAAACCGGTTTTGTGTAAAAAGTTGAATATAACCATGACGTCATTATACATTCGTATACAATCTTTTTCTTTTAGAAGTTCTTCTTCAAAGTGGGTTTGGTATAGAGTGCCGTATAATTTAGAAGGAACTGGTAAAGATTTAAAGGTCAGTTATTAGGAACCCCGTGGAACTGATATTAGAGAAAAATCCTTACTGGCTTTTTCATACTGTAATAATGATACGGAAGTTAATATTTTTGCTTTGATGACCTCATTTAGCGTTAAATCAGAAATGATTCAACTGGTCAGTTCTCCTAGGCTTTCACTGGCACTGATAGAGGCTGAGTTACGTGCTTTTAACCCCCCCTTGGCACTTGTTCATAGTCACCACGGACTTTCACTTCGATTTGAATACAACCATGAATCATAAATAAAGATAATTCAATTTACTTTTTTTGTTCGTTCCAATATCTTCTTAGACCTCCTTCTCCTTACATAGAGTGAATAATATTAACTAAAATTTATTGAAGTGAAACTTATTTAGGTGGGTACAGCAAATTGTGTTTCGAGACTCGTTCAAGTGAAAGATTTTTGAAGTAAAATAAACGAAATTGCATGTTACGAAGTTTGTGTTTCGAGGCTCGTCTAAGTGATAGATTTTTTACAGGTCAATCAATTGCCGGCTTAAGTCCTGATTTACCTGTAAAAAATCTTTCACTTGGATGAGTCTCGTTCCCCCGACCTTTGATTGCAGTTGGCATATGTGGAAACCAATGTGCCACGGAGGTAGATATTTTAATAAACAGAATGGTATAAAGTTTAATGTAATATTATATTATATTAATGTAATATAAATAAATGTTTTTTGTTCATTATTTGCTAAAATGTTATGAAAATATTTGATTGTTCAATTAAATTCCACATAACCATTTCTTTATCTTGAAATAATAAAAAAAAACTTTTTCCCTTCTAATTCACGCATTAGTCTTAACTTTTTTTAAATAAAAAAATAAAAATAACTAATTTAACACAAAAGTGATAAGTTCGTTTGAGAATTAATTCTCTTAACGAAAAGAGATAATATAAGATCAAAAAGGCAGTTAAACATCTATCCCTTATGTTATTATTAGTTTAAATTAGCCTTAAAAAGAGGTTTGTATAGTCTCTACATATAATAGTAATTACATTTTTCAAAAAATTAGGCAATAGATATCAGCAATAAATTTATAAAGCAATAATTTAAGTAATAAAATTTAACATTTATAGAAGAAAAAGTGTTGCTAAACTTAATAAAAGTGTATAAACTAAATATCTATATACTTTTACTAGTGAGAGTATGGATTAAAATGTGAATATTATATTTAAGAATGTGAAGGGGTGAATTAAATTATTATTAGAATTAATCTTAATAGAAATTAAAACTGAATTTTTGAACTCTTCAGATATGCATCACATAGTACAAATAAAATACAAAATAATTTTAGTTTACTGAACTATTTCACATCTTTATTAAATTGAAAAGGACGTGGTTTAAATTTATATTAAAAGAATAGAGGTTTGAGGTGTTGTTTTTTTTTTTTAAATTATTCATTACGAGTATTTTGTTGTTATGGTTACCTGTTTGGCGATGTTGTTGAGTTGCTGGCTCGATTTGTACCCCGGTGACACCATGTCGTCCTTCCTGCAGAGATAACACCCCATCAGATTCTTACCCCATCATATTCTTACCCCATCAAATTCTTACCCCATAAAATTCTTACCCCATCAGATTTTTATCCCGTCAGATTCTTACACTATCCCAATATATTTTTTGGTTCCCTATCTAGTCTAAAAGGGAGGGATCACTTGTGAAAAACTTAAAATATGCTACCCATAACTATTAACAAAGATAAGGAAACGCTTTTTTATCGTTTTAAAAAAGAAAAATTATAAAATATTTCATCCTGCTATCTTTAGTAAAGCGTTATCTTACATTTTATATTACACTTTAAAGTCCTTATTCATAAATATTCGATAGGATGTAAATTTCGATTAAAATCTTCCCCATAAAAAAACGTAATCGAATCTTTTATATAATATAATTTTAAAGAAAATGAAATAAAATATAAGTATACTATTTTATTGGTAAATATAAATGACTTTCGGATGGGACCTTGTCTGACATAGTGTACATCCTAATGTTTTGAATCAAATTAAACAAGAATAAATAAAATACACTTGTAAAAGAAGTGTTGATGATATTGAAAATCGTTGTCAATAATATATTTATTTATTCATTGTAATCTAAAGGTATTTGACAACTTAGTCTTACACACTCGATACATATAATTATACATATTACTAATTTTATAGCATTTTGTTTTGTGTGACTTTTAGAAGACAAAATTGTTTAATGACTAATGACTCACAACAAGATCGGTTTTCTTGATAATTATTACTGTAATAAAATTCAGGATTTCACACAATATCAGATGCAGTCTTATCCGATACAGCTTGACAGTTACCAGAATACTACGCTATTAAAAAAAAAAAAACTATGTGCTTTGTTATATAAAATAATTAGAAGTTAGACTAAATCGAGATGAGAGAGGCAAAGCAATGAAGTAAATAATTATTGAAAATTAAAACAGTGTCTCCCAACAATACACTGTATGCTATAATACAATGTATGCTATACAATGTATGCTATACGATGTATGCTATACAATGTATGCTATAAAATGTATGCTATACAATGTATGCTACACAATGTATGCGCTATAGTAACAATTTTAAATCGAGATTCATTTTAACTTAAATAATATAAAAAAAGAAGAACTTAAATGTAAAATGATCAAGGATTTGAAGAAAACTGACTTTACACGTAAAATGTATTTGTAAAAAATACAATGTATGTGTATTTTTTAAAACAGCTTTTCGGCATCTATAGGAGACCACTATCAATGGTAGTTTTTAAAGAAAAAGTTATAAAACTTCTAATTTTTAGAGAGAGGTATGTATATATATATATATATTATAATTACCTCCAAACAATAACTATTTATAAACACTTCTGATCATTATCAGTACCAACATCATTATGATACGCATATGTATAGGGCCCCCACTTCTTTAACTTGCGGGGGGGGGCCATAATGTTCCCCTACGCCCCTATCTGGGAGAGAAAGTGGAGGTGGATTGGCCATACTCTGCTTAAGGATGCCGATAAGATATCTAGGCAAGCCCTAGACTGGAACCCTCAGGGTT
>KZ652166.1:56190-75636 GCA_001010745.2 Gerris buenoi
TTATTATTTATTTATTTTTTATCATGAATAAATTTGTCGAACTATATTATTTTTTTTTTTATAACGTAAATCACTTTTATTGATTATACGTTTATTGATAGCCGAATGAGAATGGCCTCGAAATTTCATTTGTGTTAATTCAAGGAAAACTAGAGAAGAAAGATAGAAGATTAGTCATTAAAATATTATGAATAATTAAAATTCAGTTGAAAACTTACTCACTGTTTGATTATTACAAATTCTTTTCACTTACTATGATTCGATATTAAAACTTATACCTACTTATCATTATTAGATATTATTATATTATTATTATTCGACATAAACACTGGAAGATCTAGAACTTCGTTATTATATATACTAAGTACATTAGAAAGTAAAAATAAAGAAAGTGTCAATGTCAATGGCTTATGAGATGTAAATATTTTAAAACTAGCCCGGGTAAAATTACTTGCAGCTTCACATTCTTTCCTTGTCTTTTCTATGTATTTCATATACTATTTAGTTTCCAGTTCCTTATAGTCATGTATAATCTAAAGGTTTCATAATCATCTTTTAAAGTCCCGATGAAAATAACTAATAAGAAAAGGTTACAATGTGTAATTTTGTCATAAGTAAAGATGTACTTAAGTCATCGATAATACACTTTCTCTTTTTGAATGTACGGGATCTATACATTAAAAGAAAATTCGTGCATCCTCAATTAGTACTTACTTATCAAAAATATAGTGAGAGTAAGAAATTATAAAACATCTGCTTGAAAAAAAAGGTATTTATATTTTTTATTTAAAAAATTTCTATACAAAAAGAAGGGATGAGATTGTCAGTCTATATTGTTTGTTTCTTGCATTACACTAAATTAAAAACTGTAAAGTGTAATTAACTCACTTTTATTTTGTACGTGACGGACATACAGACAACGATGCTATGAATAAGGCAACAAGAGCGATAAGAACATTAACTACTTGGTATGTGTAGCACATTTATCTCATAGTCTAACTTTCTCACCGAGAAAAAAATAGGTTCGACAAACACGATCGAAACTTTTTTATATAATGAATTTAAATCCTACAATATCCAAGAGAGGCGTAGCGTGCGGCATGGGAACCAACCCAACTGGTATCAAACTATCTAATGAGCACCCCCCGAATTCAGGGAGCCCCCTTCCCTAAATACTCATATTTTGTCACAAGAAATGTAAGCACAGATATTTAAATTTTACTAAAATTATGATACAAATATCCCAATTTTTTCATATTTTCTTTGATAATGCGAAAACTAAAGCTACAATAAAAAAGAGGTAAATGTGTGATAAAAATAAAATAGGCACCGAACTGTTTATGTCGATTGAAACGATATAAAGAACTATCAAATTGCAAAGCTAGAATTCTTGCACTTGCTTACTCTGAAAAAAAAAAAAAAAAAAAAAAAAAAAAAAAAAAAAAAAAAAAAANTTATAATCATCTATAAGCTATAGGATAGTAATTATATGATTGCTTAGTATTAGAAAACATTTCATGTAAAGTTAACAAGGAAATGATTACTTAGTAGAGTGCTAATTGTAGGAGGCAATGATTAAATACTATGAAAGATTAATTTCACTAGAATTCAAAACCTAGATGTTTACAATAGCGTGAATAATGAGAGGTCTCTCTCGAAGTCTATAGAAGGAATAGATTTCCTCTTTCAAGCGGGAAGTGTCCGTATAGAGGGCAGGATGTCTTATGCTTTAGATGTTGAAATTATTAGATTCTAATTAAAGATCTATACATCGGTAACATGTCGGGATGCTTTAAAAGACATACGTTTGACAGTTTCGGACTTAGCTTTAGATGTTCTAGATTTAGACTCATTAATCCTTGTCTTATTAACAGACGGGCTTTTAAAGATCAACAACCGAACAGATCGACCTAAAAAATAATTTTTTCCCCGCTGAAAATGAACTTGTTTCTAACTGGTCTCTTTATTCTGACATGGTGTCTACCTAAAATATTTGAAGGAAAAGACTATTTTGTGCTGTAGTTTTATCTGATACCAAGTCAAATAGAGAAAGATTCTGTATTATAAGTGAAATAAAATATATAAAAATAATCTATCTATACTTAAGAAGTTTGTCCAGATTTGATATGGAGTATAGATGATCTATTTTGATTAAAATTTGGTGCATAAACTTGATGGTTAATGGAACTGAACAATTTTCTGAACCAGTTTTAGCTAAACACTGCGCTATATAAGGAGAACAGTATAGCAGTACTAATAAGGGGCGGGGAGGCCTATCAGATATAGGGGAACAGTAAGTAAATGTAAAATGTTCTAAATAAATTTTTGTTAACTTAAACTTTCAGACTTCTATTTTTATCTTTTTATCGTTATATTTATGAAGTAGTACCGCAAAATCTCATTAAAAAAAACCATTTAGTTGTAAGTGGTCCATTAATTTCTAGGCCCTTCGTAATAACCTTTGTTTTTGTTTTGATTCATTGTTGTAAATAGCATCTGTTACTATCAGAGTTTGTCTTATATCTCAATAAAAGATTCAAATGCGGCTTTTATCTAAATAAAGATTTAATATTCCAACAATATGGTACACTGCCTAAATTTGACGTTTGAACGAGTTTCTAAAAAAGGGAACGGAAGATTTTGCCTTTGAAGCAGGGTGCATCATAAATTCTATCATACATTTTTTTATCCATATGTAGGAGGCAATGATTAAATACTATGAAAGATTAATTTCACTAGAATTCAAAACCTAGATGTTTACAATAGCGTGAATAATGAGAGGTCTCTCTCGAAGTCTATAGAAGGAATAGATTTCCTCTTTCAAGCGGGAAGTGTCCGTATAGAGGGCAGCATGTCTTATGCTTTAGATGTTGAAATGATTAGATTCTAATTAAAGATCTCTGCATCGGTAACATGTCGGGATGCTTAAAAAGACATAAGTTTGACAGTTTCGGACTTTGCTTTAGATGTTCTAGATTTTAGACTCATTAATCCTTGTCTTATTAACAGATGGGCTTTTAAAGATCAACAACCGAACAGATCGACCTAAAAAATAATTTTTTCCCCGCTGAAAATGAACTTGTTTGTAATTGGTCTCTTTATTCTGACATGGTGTCTACCTAAAATATTTGAAGGAAAAGAATATTTTGTGCTATAGGTTTGTCTGATACCAAGTCAAATAGAGATAAATAGAAAGATTCTGTATTAAAAGGGAAAGAATTTTTTAAAATAATGGGGGAAAATTAAATAAATTAGACAATAATGTTTTGTAAAAGCATAATAACATAATTAAAGTATAGGTACTTCTTCTTTCTAGGTAACAATCCAAAGAAGGTGTGGGGGATGTTCTTCTTTAGACTGTTAGTCACAACAATCTAAAAAGTGCCGAAGTATACACGATAGGACGCAGGAGGGTATGTTCCACACTAATTGACAGACTGTTTAATAGATAGTTTCTCTGATGATGTATCACGTTGAATATCAATTTAAGCAATTGTTTAATTTATAAACTACTTCGAATTGCTGTGTTAGCCGTGAAATGAACATAGAAGAATAGATAAAAAAAACTCAGCTTGTATCATTTGAGTACTTTCTNAGTTTCTAAAAAAGGGAACGGAAGATTTTGCCTTTGAAGCAGGGTGCATCATAAATTCTATCATACATTTTTTTTATCCATATTTATGGTTGGAAAATCGGGATGCGTCTTATATTGGAATACGTTATTATAATATATTTATATGTGCCAAACAAATTTAGGTTGTATTAAAAAACAACATTCGATATCAAACATTAAGTAAGCTATCACATTTGTTGCCTCCTAGATCATAAACAAAAACATTTGATATCAAACATTTAGTAAGCTATAACATTTGTTGCCTCCTGGATGATAAACAAAAACATTTGATATCAAACATTTAGTAAGCTATCACATTTGTTGCCTCCTAGATCTAAAAGTATAATATAAAAGTACAAACAAACAATAAGCCAATCACCATGTAGAATATAAGGTGATAGTTCTTGTATCTGCCGTGTGAGTACTCTGACTCATATAATAGAACAGCTATCACGTCAGACGATGTATTGCGATGGTTGATAGTTTTAACAGAATTTATCACGAAGAACAACACTGCGATAGTTGCTAACATGACTGCAACTATTACCGTGTAAACCTGACTTTACGCACTTCCACTCATCTCACCGGCTCTGAAGATGAGATACTTCTTTAGATTGTTACTCCCCACGTGTTTTTTGGAATAATAACGACATTAATAAAATAATTATTAATACAATTATTAATAACAATAGTAGTTGAAAGCCAAGTATGTACAATAATATAATTAAATCTCTGTAGTCATATTAATTAACTTTTCCTTATCAAAAGTGATAAATATAAATCACAAATATCATGCTAATTAACTTTACTAAATTACACTAACACCGCCGGTAAATTTTGAAGTTGATTGACATTAAAAATAACGTGTAAAGAAGAAGACCGCAAGGTCTTCTTATAAAATGGTAATTACCAAGCGGTGAAGCGTGGGCTTAGAAAAGTAATAATTTATAACAGGAATTTAAAGATCAGCATAACTTTTAAACTTGTTAATAGTAGGGAAAATATTACACAGGCATAATTACACGAATTAAGTATTTTACTATAGCTGAATCTTTTATTTAATCGTCTATAAAAATAACATTGTTTAAAAGCATCTTTTTTTATACTCATGCAAATTCGCACGGGTTTGGGTCGAGCTATTTTTTTTTTCTAAATAAATTTGGTCATTCAGCATATTAATATTTTTTTTTACCTCATCTTTAAAAAAAAACTTCTATCGTATAATATTTTTTTCCTCGGAGCTTCCCAATAGCAGAAAAATAACAGAATTATATAATAACAAGATCAAGTTTTCCCTCAGTTAATACATTTTACTATGAATAATTTCGTGTAAAGCAATGATGTATTACAATAAGTTGGTTTCTTCAATTCATATCCCTTATCGGTACTTCTTTAGATTGTTACACCCTATTTTGTTTTAAAATAAAAAATGCTTTGACTCCATAACTATGAAGAGAAAGGGATGTTCAGTCCAATGTACTTTGGCACAAAGGAATATCCCACACTTATTTTTATAAGGGGAGTAACAATCTAAAGAAAAACATTCCGCAAACCTTCTTTATATTGTTCCTCCCCTCTGTTTTCTTATAAGGTGTGTAACAATCTAAAGAATCTAGATCTTTAGAATGTTACTCCCCTCTGTTTTCTTATAAGGGAAGTAACAATCTAAAGAATTACATACCATACACCGTCTTTAGATTGTTACTCCCCTCTGTTTTGTTATTGGGGGAGTAACAATCTAAAGAAATGCCCTCTTATCTTTGGTTCCTTCCTTAATCCTTCGCTCTTACTACGAACACTGAAGATGAGATAAAAAGTCGAAACGTGTTTGTTTATTATTATTATTATTATTATGCTGACAATATTGTTGTGTTACTTTCTATTAACCTCTCTAGTCATAATTATCTCTATCTCTAGTCATAATTATCCCTATCTCTAGTCACAATTATCTCTATCTCTAGTCATAATTATCTCCATCTCTAGTCATAATTATCTCTATCTCTAGTCAGAAGATCGTGTAGTGGGATAATTTTAAAAGTCTAATACCTTTCATAAAGAGTTATCTTGTCTAAAATAATGAACTGTTTTACCGAAATTTAAGACATTTCTAATCTCTTCCATAAGATGCCTAGTTGTTTAAAATAATGGACTTTAATAACACCAATATAAATTTACGTTTTTATAAATTTATGTCATGAGATACATCCATTTAAATATAATAAAAGGTGCTAGTGTTATCCTTTATGTAACAAGGAAATAGTGGTTATAAAATCTTTGGCATCAATTTGTTATACATTCTTACCTCTTTTTAAAGGAGATAACGAAATTTAAGACATTAATAATCTCTTCTAGAAGAAGTTAAATCAAGAAAACCAATACAAGATCACTACCCGGACAACGAGTTTTTTTTTTTTAAACCCTATGTCAACCCGTCATTGCGTGGCTTTCACCCAATCGTTTTTATAGTTATAGATATGAATTATAGAAAAAGAATGTAGTTTTCAGAGCCAGCAAACCCCATATCTCTAGCTACAACTGAAACTGAGCTATAAGTGTTCAAAAAAGTGCGTTTTTTTTGGCCCACCCTGTATATATGTAGGTGTAAATAAATTTATGTTTGTGAGCACGCGGATGAGCAACAAATGGGAGCATATGGTTGAATCTTATATAGGACCAACAATGGGCAAATTATGACCCACCATCCAAATTTCAATTTATTGGACGTGTAGTTTAAAAATAATATGTTGGTTAGCAAAAATTGAGTGACAGACCGATAGACGGACAAGGAACCAAATATGTTCCATGGTATCTGAAACGGATTTCTGTCTTGGAATTTTTTAAATTGGTGACATAAAATATTTTCGTTACCATCTGTAAGCTCGGAATCAAAATCTTTGACATCAATTTATGATGTATTCATATCGTTTTCAATGGAGATTATACACGACAAACAACAACTATTATGCCAATAAAACAACCATTTTAATTGTTCCCACAATTGATAATTTATGTAAAAACAATTATATTAACACCAATATAAGATGAATAGTTATTTGTGCAACAAGTGCGCAAAGTGGCACTTTGCTGAACTCGAAAGAAATATTTACGTACGAGCTGCAGGCGAGGCCAGGGCGGTAAGGTTTCTCGAGTGTAGCAAAGATACTTTAAGCTCAAGTTGCACATTAAATTTTTCCTACAGTTCCTTTTTAATCTGTTAATAAAATATAAAACAATAGAGCGTTCATCAACATGTAATAGCTATTTACGTACCTAGAGCAGTAAGGGCGTTATTACAGGCCGAGGGCGAAGTTTGAAAGCACGAGTGCGTTTAACGCCCGAGGACTGTCATAGCGCTTACTGCTCGTGGTGCGAACACTATTTTATCGCCCACCACATGCAGGCCCGGATTTAGGAGTTGTGCGCCCCTGTGCTATCAGTAATTTGCCGCCCCCCCCACCCATTTATAATTCACCACTTATATAACTATATAACTGATACAAAAGGGAACAAGCTATAATTAAAAAAATACACAATTTTTGGATGTTTTTCATTTAAATTCTCAAATAATCTTCTTACCATGTACCACCTTAAAGGAATCCTTGTGAAGAATATAATTTTTCGCTGAATGACACCTTCCCGAGCGCTGTACGTAAAACCCCTGATCTTCAGCAAAATTGCAACATTCTACGTCCCTATCACTCTACTAGTCAATCATTAAGGTAATTTCCATCAACCCTCAATTTTAAACGATTTTGTTGTAAAGAGCTAAAATTATTGTAATTGGACGATCTACAAAATTTGCATCAAGGAGTATTGATAGTATTATGGTAGAAAGCGTAGTATTTGAGGACTGTAAGGATAAAATCCCAAAAGTGATGCTTTTAAATGCCTATATCTCAGACTTTTTTGTTCAGGGTCAAATTTTCTATTAGAGACCCGAAGTGTTGAAATTTTTCTTGAAAAACTATAATAAATTAAATGAATTGATATCTCGAGAGCTACTGAGAAATGGGCATATACTTTGCTTACTCGATTTTTTTTGTTGCATTGGACCCAACAGAATCCGCTAGTTTCATTATGACATTTTATCGCGGGTCACCCTGTGTACATGGTTATTTTTTAAATCATAGTTTGTTCTGGAATTCCCCCTCCCCCCCCCCCAAGGGTGTTTGGTGGGGATATGGAATACCCTTCACCAAAAGGAGGTGTAGGGGGAATTTTTAAAATCTACGTGAAAAAATGTGAAATTTAAGAGTATTTGAGGCTAATTTTCTAGATTCTAGATGATTCATCCTTGGGATTTTATTTGAAAGTTAAATATTTCATAAATAAACTTTTTGTCACGTTTTTAATGCGTTTAGAATTTTTAAGAGCATCATAGTAGGCACAAAAAGTAAATTAAACCATAACAGTGTTCAAAACAAAATTATTAAGTTACAGTTTCCCATAAAGTGGGAGTGGGGGGGGGGGGGCGACCGCCCCCAATAGTTTTTACTCAAATAGTTTTTTACCCTTCTTAATGCTGAAAAAGATCTCTCAACCGTTTGTTTCAGCGGTGCAGTTAAATTTTTATGTTGTATGTGTAGTGTTATTTTAATACAGGCTTAAAAATAAAATTATAAATTTTGCCGCCCCTAAAATATTGCCGCCCTGTGCTTGAGCACAGATTGGCACTTACCTAAATCCGGCCCTGACCACATGTAAACTAACTACAAAAAACTATTTTACCGTAATCTTCAAAAACAATAAATGCATTTTAAGGTTAAATCATTACAAAAACAAACCGCAGTTCTAAAAATATTGATTGTTTACGAATTTAACAGCTAACGCGTAGAACTACTAGCGCTTCTTTGTTTAGATTTAAGTTCTTTAAATCCTTTGTAAGTTGGAACACTGGAGTGCGGTTAAGTAAAACGAGTACGGTAAAGCAAAACGAGTGCGTTAAAGTAGTAAGTGCAGAAATCAGCTGTTTTGCGTACTATTTCGAGTGCGATAACAACCACTTTATCGGTCAACTGTAGGAAAATTAAATTATTCCATTAACAATAAGTTGCAGAATACAATTCACTTCCGTCAAAACTCTTCAACAGTAATAAGGATACTTGAATTATTAATTTGTAAAAATAAATATTTAGTTATTTAATTATTAATTATTCTTACCCTGTTATACTGATCCCTCCTGTACACGAGTTCATCGTATCTCGTTCTATCTTCAACGTCAACAAGCTCTCGTAATTCAGTGAATAGGGATTGCTGAAACATTATGAAGATATATATTGTTTTAAACATTTTTTTATTTATACAATATGGCATCAATAAAACCAATCTATATTACATAGGAAAAAAAATTACAAATTTAATTATTAGTTTACTAATCAAGTTTTACTTTTCACTAAAAATAAATTACTTTTTAGAAAGAAAAACTATAAATTTTAATCAGTAAAAGCTAAAATATATCTAGAATGGAGAGAAAAGTTAAAAACACTTTCATTTCTTAATAACAGGTCAATACAAAAGACTGGATTTTGGAGGAGGGAGGGAGTGGGGGTTCATTGATTCGGTTGTGACCTCTCCTCCTCGGATACAGCCATTACACCTGTTCTAGATCAGTGTTAGTGTGACCCCGAATAACCCCCATTTAGGGCCATATACAAGTATACAAAGTAAAAAATAAATTTAGACATGTGGGCCAGATTATATTTGAAGCCAGTCATTTCTAAGTCAGTTATTATAATTCGAAGTTTTAGCGAAATAACTCATATAAAATAAGACTGCATAAAATTGGTAAAATGTATTATTAAAATTTAATAGAAAATTATTTGAAATATTCCAGTAGAGAATATACCGTAAGTATGACTATATTTATATGTCATTTATTTGGTACATATGAATATGACCATGACCATTATATGGTCATGCCATATCAAGGAATTAATTTAACTGGTTATACTCTCAAAATTAGTTTCTGTATATAACAATGACACAACGATAAATTCCATAAATATCATAATTTCATAAATATGAATATATATTCATACATCCCTGAGTGAAAAATATTTTATTTTAATTAGGCATACTTTCTCTGTTATTGAAACTAGTCTTTGTTGTCACATTTAACAAAACTAATTTGCTGTTTGTTTAATTAAAGTAACTTAATTAAAGTTTATATCGAGTTTTTAGTGAAAAACAATGATTGATTTATGTCATTATGACGAAAATGAGGAGAATAATACGCCTCCCGAAATAATTAATTCAGCACAAAATACAACAAATGAATTAATGTCATCTTTATCAAAAGAGAAATACGAACTTACACACCGGAAGTTTATTAAATATTTTTTTCTCTATTTATTATTAAAATCCAACAAGCTCGTGTAGTTTTACTACCCTCGCTGTCGCTCAGGTGCAAACTCCACACTCGCATACAAAATGCTACTTTCCGCACTAGACGCGTAATTGACTATTTTTGACAATTTGGTTTTAATAATGAGTTGATCTAGTTTACATTAGATGTAAAGTCAGATTTCTTTGATTTTCTTGATTTCTTGTTCTGTATTAACAATTAAATATATTCGATTAAATTCTATAAACGTTACTTTGGAATTATAAAATATTTTTGTTTTGAAGTAATATCGGTTTCGTCACAATTAAGCGAACTTCCTACGATTAAACCTTGAGTTACCTAGCTTTGTAAATAGAGAATAAAAAGTAATCTTTAGTAGTCTTCGACTGAATAAGTGACTTGGCTCAAAGGGACAAAGTCATAAATCTATACTGTTGTAGAAGCTAGCAAAAGTTTGATCTAAGAGTTGTAACAGGCTTAACTTTGGGTTTACTTATCCCGTGCTTTTATCATATGAAATATGAATGTTAAACTTGTATCATATCATATAAAGGAATATTTACGTACGTTAGAATTTACGTTTGACATAATGTATAAACAAGAAGAAATTCCTTTGCTAATATAAACACAATAGTTTAAGTATCAAAATCACCATTAAGTTAAATCGATACTAAAGTTTTGATCTCATAACATTTATACAATAAAGCTATTATCCTTATAGAATACTATAGGTATAATAATAAAAAGACAACAGTAGATATCGCTTTAACTTTTATATTTCATATCTATTGATTAATGTTAAAATAAATCGAAAGTTTGCTAATGTTCTCGTTCTCAAATCTAGTACATACAATATCAAAATAACTTGTCAACGAAATGAATAAAACACAACTTTTCTATTTTAGTAGATTAACCTTGCTTTAATTTTATTAAACAATTTATTAATCAAATAAAGCCTATTTAGATTAAAAAACATTATATTTTAAATGACAACAATAATTGGTAAAGCATTGACTTCAATGCATTGAAGTATTAACTAAGAATTTTTATGTTCCTATTTGAACTCTTAACAATTAAGAACAATTAAAAGCTATAAGAAATAGTTTATTTTTTATCTTTGCAGTATGAGGAATTTAATTAATATTAATTAATAGCGAAGTACGGTAAAGGAAATAATGGCATAATAGAATATGCAAATTCCACATTCCTTCTTGAAGGATAAACAAACGGAGGGTAATTATTTATCCTGTCATTAGGTAATAAAGTCACTCTCTTATTTTCTTTCTTATGCTTCATCTCCATTTCAATTCTGCAGTTATTGATATTAAAAGGAATTTAATCAGTTTCACAACTGGATTTAATTAGTTTTAAGAGCAATTAGTTTATATTTTTAATCCTTAATGCTTTATTTCTTCTTTTAGAATGGAGTAAGAATCAGTCCCTAAATAACTAACTGTTGTTTTTGTTGTTTAAATGATTGTTTCTATAATTTGACAAGTTTAATGTATAATCGGTGCCCAATATATGATGTATCAAATATATATGAATTTGATATTGTTAATTATGAACTTTTATAAACGCACCATAAAAAAAAAAAAAAAAAAAAAAAGAAATTGAACCTCTTAGAAAACTTGGAAATTCAAAGATCATTCCAAGACACTAATGTAGCATGTTTTAATAAAAAACGTATCATAAGCCGAGTTTACACGGGCAGAGTAAACAGGAGAGTAGAGTAGCGAGTAGAGTAACTCTACTCGTAGAAACCCGAAAAAACGCTCAGTAGAGTAGAGCGGCGGGTAGAGTAGCTAGTAAAATTACTAGAGTGGGAAGTAGAGTGCACTCTACTCTCCTGTTTACTCTACCCGAGTAAACCCAGCTTAAATTACTTTATTATTGTAAAACTTTTTTTTTTGTTTCAATAAGATCTGGTAGCTGTAAGGTATAATTTTAGTTATAGTAATTATAAGGAATTGTTATTTAGCTGTAAGCAGTTGAAAAACTAAAAATGTTATACCCGATCCACACCTTCACTAGGTTACACCTAAGATCTTCACTTCATATCCCTTACTTTGGTCCTTTTGTAATCTTTCTACCCACAAAGCCCTAGTCTACCCCCAATTTGTGCTGTTAGATTGTCATAAAAGTTAGTCACATATGTAGTAGCTTAGTAGAGAATTTGCTCTTGCTATGTTAACAAGCAACACTAAAGATGATATTTTATTATTTCTAAGTCAAAACGCGTTTGTGTATTTTAGTATAAAATTATGGTGACAATATTGTTGTGTTACTTTGTAAAAACTTATCTTATCATAATAAAACTATTAAATAATATTGTTAATTTTCATTTTTAAGTATAAAATATATACTCATAAAACTCAAATAAAAGTGAAAATTAAACAGTGGAGTAATTCAAGAATGTAACGAGGTTGGTATTTGGTATACTCTAGATTTAATTTTCTCTTTTGTACTTTGATAGAAAAGTAATAAAGTTTTTATTATTAAAGCTGCATTTACTTTCATTTTATTTGGATGATTAGAGTGGTCAAAGGAAATTAAAACCAAAACTTAATTGTAATTAGATGTTATCTAATTCTACTGACTGAGAGGTGCCATCGAATAAAAACAGAAAAGAGGAAGGAAATGATCATCAGAAGGATCAAATTATAAGGTCACATGAGCAAATGAACGTGTTCTAATGATTTTTAAAAACGGGATTTTAAACAAATTGGCTTTCCTGCAATGAAGAGTTAATAATTAGAATGTGTCAAGTTAAGTTTGACTTCAACTATAAAAATAATTTCATAGCTAATTAAGTTAAATTGTTAATTGCAAATGACATTTGTTTAAAGATATTGATCAACAGTTAAATCTGCATTTTAGTGGTGGAGAATAGTATTCTTTTTATAACTTCATAACTTTTATCATTTGATCTTAACGAGTAAGCTTTGATATAAAATAATTACCCTGCTATATTTATCAACTTAATGAGTTAAAACATTAAAAAAATAAAGCTGTTCTTAAGGTTAATGACTTCTAAAACAACTTCTTACACAATTAATCATCTAGTGTTTGACAAGATTACGTATAGTAAAGATTAAGTACTTATTTAATGATATAACTAGAAAGTACCATTAATGCCATAAAAACACATTGTTGTTAAGAGTTAAAGCGCAAGTTCAATAATTTTTTTACTTATTTGAAGTTTTTTATTTATTGTTAAAGTCAGGTACAAGTAAATTGAATAAGGTGTTTACAAAACTATAAGGAAAGGTTTTAAGAGAAAGTACACTACGTAAACAAGAGTCAATTATTATACCAAGCTGTGTTTGTGTTGGTATAACTGCTTGTAAACATTGACTTTCAACTTAGAAATCATTACCAGCACGACTGTACTGCATATAACTATATAAATAAATATCTTAAAACCTTTTTTTTTCCCTTCAGGCAAAGTAATATTTAGTAGAACTCTGTTATAGATCGTGCGTGCTCCGATCTGGCTATTTGTAAAAAAGAAAAATTAAACTTGTTTCCAAGCATTGTAACTTAAGAAAGGAAATAAGAGAGTAGATAAAGAAACAATAAAGTTTTATTTGGAATCACGCACTAAATTAGGGAACAAGTTAAAGGCAGTTAATCGATGTTTATTCCAATAAGGATTGAACGTACCTGAGAAATTTACAGTTTTTTTTTTATTTTTTATATTAAAACCTTATTTGTGCAATCGGGAAAATAGATAATATTAGAGATAAGACTGTTAGTCGTGATAATCAATAATAATAATTTCATTATAATTGATATTCATTAAATAAATAAGTATTGGTATAATGTTATTTAAAAATTATCTTTTTTGAAGTAAAACTTTTTTTTAGGTGTGGTAGAGTAAATTGGCTTGAATGAAACAAAGTTTAAGTTTCGAGACTCGTCTGAGTGAAAGATTTACCTGTAAAAAAATCTTAAACATGGGAGAGTCTCGAACCACCAACCTCGCCTTCGGCAGGCATGAGTGTTAACCATTCTACCACCACAGAGGTAGATGATCTTCACAGCACACAGAATTGGTATATAAGCGTAATATTATATCCATTATAATAATACTAGACGTTATGCCCGTGAAAACGGGCAGAATAAAATATAGTCAAAAAAGAGAGTTATAATTAAAATATTTAAATAGATATATTATACTGTTTAAATAGAAAGTTTTATGCCCTCCGAATCATTACATAGGCATAGCTCAGTCGGTAGTGTTCGAGGCTTAGGCGCTGGAGGTCACTGGTTCAATCCCAGCTTATGGCTCATCAATTTTTAACGATATAAATCATTTAGAGGTGAGTCGTTGCCCGTCGCCCGTCGCCGTTGCCGTCGGGACTCTACTCGATTATATAAAAGATACTCTATATAAATGGTGTTTTCATGTTTTTTCTTCATTATTAGCTAAAATTTTATGAAAATATTTTATTTTTCAATTAAATTCCACATAACCATTTCTTAATCCTGAAATAATAAAATCGTCAACAAATGCAAAGAGAGCAATGCGTCAAATCAACTGTTTCTAGAACTTAAGTTTTACTTCTAATGTGTGAGAGTCTCACACATATATTTTTTTTTAGTTCTTCTTTTGCAACAAAAGTTCTAAAAGTATCGAATTGAATACAGATTTTATAGTTATGTCAAAGATGTAAAACATGAAGATTAAATAAATGGAAAGTTATAATTGAAATATATAAACTTCGAGATTTATAATTTGATACGAAAATTATTAACTTAAAATATTAATTATTTAATGGTTTATTTTACTACGTTTTTTTTTTTAGCTAGCTTTCTTGTTTGTTTATCCAGTAAAAATCTGGCAATCAATTTTTAACAAACATCCCGAGTAGCTAGACATTTGAAACTTTTAGAATAGCTCAGAACACGATGTAAATAAATTATTTTAATACTTTTAGCCATATTTCAGCAAATTTTGTAGTATGGAAAGTTAGTTAGGAAAAAATTGGTAAGTTATTTTATTTGTTTTGACATGTCCCATATTTACGATCTTCATTTTGACGGGTTTAAAATTTATGAATTATAACAGAAATTTTAAAAACGTAGTATAAAAAAAAATTATTTTTATCTTGTAATTTTCTCTTTTAATTCTTTATCTTTAAAAATGTTTTTACTTATTTTTATGATAAATATCATATGTTAGAACTTAAGTTAAAGATGTAACCTTTTGTATAAGAAGCTTATTGTTTATCCTTGACACATCAAACGCACTTGGATATCCTTCTATTTATTATAAGATGTCCTCACGATCATGAACTTCAATGTAATATTTTTATCCAAGTGATAAATATTATTTTATTTTACTTATAATTATTATGGACAGTCTGACCTCATTATAACGATGTTCTTTAAAACAAAAATCTCTATATAACAAATTTTTATTATGTCCCACGAATTCTCTATATAAAAGTGTTTCTATAGAACGAAAATAATTTCTCTATAACGTACAAAATTAATTCCAAATTAATTCCATAATTTAAATGGAATTAAAATAATCTTTGCACAGTATAGAGAAATCTCTAACTCTCAGTTTAGAACTATAGTTTGAACGTTTAAAAAGCTCTTGACTTTTTACAGCGTAATTTTTCACACCGTACAAATGTCTAAAAGAATAGTATATTATGTTACTAGGCTGTGAAGTGAGAAGTAGTCTTGCATGTTGTTGGAAAGCTCTTTAAGAGTATAGTAATTGTTGCTATGTTGTACACTTTTGTCACATTTTCATGTAAGAGGAGGGTAAAATGGAAAAAACACGTTTTTTATGCTATTTTTTACACTAAATTGTCAAAATTTGACCCCTAAATGAACTCCAAACTTTCTGGCCAACAAACTCATCCTTTCTTTTGGTATTATTGACATTTTAAAATTTGCTTGGATTTTTTTAGTGCATCTTATCTTGAATTTTATTTATGTATATATGTATGTGTCACTCCAGACGATATCCCACGCTAGGGATATCGTCTGGAGTGACACATACATATTATACATAAATAAAAAAGAGTTAAATTTCAGGAATCGTTTAAGAATGGTCTAAAACGGATTTCCATAGAGAAATTTTCAAAAGTTCTCATTACAAAAATTTTGAAAATTTGCTTCGAAAATCCGGTAAAAATCTGTATGAAGACATAGATGAAGCAATTCTGTTATGGGGATGAAAATTGTGCAGAATAAAAATCTTCCTCTTTCAGGACCAATAATTTTTTCTCAAAAAAAAAAAATCTAAATAACGAATTTGTATTCTTTAATCATCAATTTCGTTATATGGAGGTCCAATTATATTTATTTTTAACTGAGTATATAATATTTTAGTATGTGATGAGGATTTTTGAGAACGAGATCAAAATAAAAAAATTAACCTAATAAGTTATTATTAAAACCTTAAAGTTATTATGTACTTATATTTTTACGTAATAGTAAAAGCACTAACAATTATTTCTACCATTGTTTTATATATTACACAAAATATGTTAGAGTCTATTAGTATGTCTATTCTGTACTAAACACTATTATTATTATTATTATTTACTAAAATAAATAAACTAAGTTGATATTTGGACAGTTACATTAATCAAACAGGATTTTCTAGTTTATTAAATCTTGTTGTAACTTAACTTTGTTACACGCTGCTTGTTTATTATATTTGTAGATTTTTTTTCCCTATTTATTTATTAACTGTACGTGCTACTTATTAATGTTATGTAACATGTATGTAATAAGTATTAATTAAAAAAACTGGTAAAAAATGACCGATTAATTAGATAATGATTATTAGAATTGTATTAAATGAAAGGTAATCAAGATAGAGTAAGAAAAAGTAGAAAGTTATTTGTAAGATAAAAATAATTAATAATTCAAAAAAAAAAAAAAAAAAAAAAAAAAAAAAAAAAAAAAAAAAAAAAAAAAAAAAAANTATGTTTTAATGATCTCATTAAAAGCCCAGTTCACATTAACTTAACACTTGGACGACCCGATTAACTTTCTCCTATTAAAGAAGTTCTCTGGCCTGAAAATTATATGAAGTATGTTATTAAAGCTTAGTTGTTTTGAGGATAACGTAAGTTATACCTATGTATCCATCACTTAAACTTCTCTGTTTTATTATACAAAAGCATATATTCAATACATAAAGAAGGTTGCACAATTGTAGATTTTTATAAAAAAAAAAAAAAATCTACAATTTTGCACACTATAACTTTAGAACAAGTGGACACTATGACATTTCGGGAAACCCCCTACCTATCTTTTCCACCCCTTGAAGCAGAAGTTAGGTACTTGTTGATTAAATTTGGACAACGTTCCAAAATATGAGAAAAACTACTTTCTGCATCTGATTTCGAAATTTAATACCGTTTCTTATCTAATAAAGATTTCCGCACCCTTTATAGCATCAAAACCCCTCTTACCCAATAGTTCCATCTTAGCACATATCACTTTTCGTTTTCTTAACCCTGGCTGGTTTATGATAAAGTTTAACATATAATTGCTGGTAGAACATTAATATAATAAGTAGAACATGCATTGATGTAAACCAAGAGGTATTCTTATAGTGTAGAACATAATTTTACATTTCAATGCTTAGCTTATGTCAAAGAAACATGAATACTCTCTTCTTCTATGTCTCCGACATGATTTACACTCAACTTCCACTCATTTTTAATTTCTCTGATGAAAACCTGATTGATGAAGGCTGAAAGCTGCTTTGTTATTTTTTATTTTTTTTAAACTACTATGACAGTTTATGTTATTCCTTTCAGATGAACTCCATATACACTCCCATGTCTCAATGTATATTCGTTCATAGCACATCGTAGTATACCTACAATACCTAGCCCTTGACTGGTATCGTTATACTTGCGTAACTGGTATCGTCGGGCCAAATCGGACCCAAGGCTTTTTAAGAATGATAAAGCAAATAAATTAATAGTTACTTTAAAATGTTTTATTTTTGACACTGTTTCCAACAGGTTCATGAATATTTTCAAGTATTTATAAGAAATCATATTGTTGTAGCCCTAATTTAAAAAAAGTTCTATATTGACATTGAAATATTGGAAAAATATAATTTCCAAAATTTCAAGGCAAATCTTAAAATTTTTGAAAAATGGACTCTATTTTCACTTACATGCATAAACATAAACACACTTATTAAAAAATGCAAAAAAATATCAATATATCGGTCAAAGTTGACCCGATTATCGGGTCAATGTTGACCCGGATGTCGCAAAACAGACACTTCTAATGCTCGAATTGAACTAAAAATTGAGGTGTCAATTCAGGTGCTCATTGTGTGAGAAGTCTCAGAGCCATCTAAGTGCTGTAGCCACCAATTAGTGGTAATATAGAGATACGCTGGGTCCATTTTGTCCCGACGGTACCAATTAAGGGTTAATAAAAGGTTATTTTTACGATTTTTTTTAATTGATATTTTTTTTTAATTTGATAATAGATTGAATTTCAATGTAATATTATAATGTCAATTATATTTTTGCCTCAAATATATTCTGAGCTTGAAATTCGTGACTATCCAGATAAAAAATTAGATGTGGAAGCTGTCTTGTTCTGTTAATATGTCAAAGTAACCGGTTCAACGACTTTCCGGTCACCTTAATAAACTTTTATCTAGAGAAGGTGATCTAATTATATAAACACTAAAGCAAAAACAAAAATCACAAAACACTCACAGCATGCAAAATAGTTCTTAAAACAAAAAACCTAAGAGACTATAAACAAACGAGAATACATAACTCAAGAACTTCTTATCTCTATAAGATTTAAAAAAAAAAAAAAATTTTTTTTGAAAGATAGGACCACTTTTTTGATGTCGGTAACATTTAAACGTTTGTGAGAATGTAACTTCCTAGGACTATTTCAAGAAAAAGATATAGGTTAGTTAATATATTCGTAACAGATATGGTAAAAAGATGCTCTGCAACCTTAACCAACTTTCCCTATATTGCCTTAAAAGTGCAACATCAAATGTTGCCCGACTTAAGTACATCTTCATATTATAAAAAAATGAAGTTAATATAAAGGAATTAAAAAACAAAATTTTATTTTTGTGTGTATTTGCAAGGTATCCAAAAGCGGTACTTCTTTAGATTGTTACTCCCTTCTGTATTTTTACAAGGGGGGTAACAGTCAAATATAGAACATTCCACACACCTTCTTTATATTGTTACTATCTTATTTATTTTTATAAGGGGAGTAACAGTCTAAAGACTTGTCCTAATTTCCACCCTCTGAACTTAAAAAGGTGAAACTTGACACACTTTTAGGTTAGGACATAGGAAAGAATAATGGATTTAGATTTTACGTTTTATGATTGTGGTTATTCAATATAATTTTAAGTTAATAAAGTAATAATTGAGGATATGAGCTAAATTTTATTTTTATTTTTAGCTTTTAATTTAATAATTAACATTCTTTATATACAGCAGGGGGGGGG
>KZ652166.1:89788-105052 GCA_001010745.2 Gerris buenoi
TTTTTTTTTTTTTTTTTTTTTTTTTTTTTTTTTTTTTTTTTTTTTTTTTTTTTATTTCATTCATAAAGAAGATAAAAAAGGATGAATGACTGATAATGATATAGAATTGTTAGTAAATACGAGGTAGAGAGGCCTGTATTTGACAGGACTATTAGATATAAAATGGCAGCAAGGCGTGGAAGGTAATTTTCCAGACTTGGTTAATGTTCTCAAACGGTTACATAACCTTGCAATCAATTCCACCTCTGAGTCCTTCACTGTTAATTAATTAATTAACTGAAATACCCAGAGAGTTGTGCCATTCATATTATCAATACTCAATCTATATATCATTTTTTTCAAACCTTTAAATGACCTGCTCTGAGCTTTAATCACTCCCTCATTAGAGATGTTCCTCTTTAATCAACCCCTCATTAAAGATGTTCCTTTTATAATCCTTATAAACATTTTGCTAATTATTGTTTTTTTTTTTTTTTTTTTTTTTTTTTTTTTTATAATTACTATCGTTACAATAAGATATATGATTGAAGCCTTGTTGGGGTACTTTTAACCTACCATCCTGAATATAAATGTATTTTCTTTGTTTTATTTATGATATATTCTATAATTTATGATATATTATTATAGTATAAATGTATATTCTTTATTTATACATTTGTGATTTATGAGGAGAGATTACAAACTATTGTAGAGTACATTCTATAATATACGAGTATTATTACTACATAATTGGAATAACAATAGCTCCCTGACATTATATTATTAACGAATATAGAACAAATAAAACTCGAGATATCAAAAATATAAATAGATAAAACTAACATATTTAGAATATAATATGCAGACTTTTCCAAGAAAATCTTTTCTGGTCGAGGTTATTGACAACTCATTAAAGTAAAAACTATCTAATTAGTTTATCAAACAAATGTCTTAATATATATTCTTGCCAAGATAAGGAAAATGACAGTTTACAAAAATAAATTATCTAGGTATTAATGGTTTTCCCAGCTATTAAGGCTAATTTAGTTTTTTCTGGAAATATAACAATCAATATTTACAAAACAGTATCATTATGCAGGAAGCATTCCGCAAGCATTCCTTTATTTTTAAGAATTCATATTCTATACATTGGAAAAATAAAAGTTGCCACTTAAAATATTATAATAAAAGTTCTAAAATATTTATATTTATTAGGTTGTGGTCCCCTGTAATTACTTATGTTGAATGTGTTGGGTTAGTGAGGGGTGAAATAAAAGTGTAGAACTACTTTATGAAATTGGCTATAACCAATGTCATGAATTTTTGGATTAGAATTTGATTTGAATGACGTCACTTAGCTTATCATGCATTGTAATCCAAACTATACGTGTATGCAAAATTTCAATTCAATCGGTTAAGGATAACTGCTTTACAATTCAGTGGCAAGATTTGACCCAAACATACATACATACATACAAACATACATATATACAAACATTGAAAGTTATATAGAAGCTTGTAATAATATGCTCCCTATAGATATTTCGACCCCTCCTTAGATCATTTTCAACCTGACTGACTAGAAGGTTACACTACATTGAAATCTTTGACTTAAAATTGATAATTATTTGAATTTTATTAAATCATCTGATTCTTGTTAATTTCTCTGCATTTAGATAATTTTATCACACTTAACGGCAGTATGAACAATTCTTCTTTTAAAGGAATAGTATAGTGCAAAGTGAACAAGCGAAGTGAGAAAAAACCCGTTTTTATGCTATTTTTGACCCTAAATTATCAAAATTTGATTCCTAAATGAACTCCAAAAATTCTGGACAACGAACTCATCCTTTCTTTTGATATTATTGACATTTTAGGGACATTTTTGTTTGGATTTTTTAAGCGCATCCTAGCGTGAGATATCGTCTGGAGTGACACTTACAATAATCAATTTGATGCTTACGTTTACGCGAGCATTGCGCGTGAACGCTTGGGCGGATAACGTTGTCCAACGTACTTGTCCTGGCATTGGTAAAATGAACATGTGTACCAAATTTCAACTAAATCGGTCAATTTTTACCCAAGTTATCGCCATCGGTAGATTTCGTGACGGATTTAGCGTGACGGTGATTTCATGACGGTTATTTTGTGACATTGATTTTGGTCGTTTTTTTTTCGGATTCACTCCCGGGCTCCAGAACGTGCTATAAGGAACTTCGTTCCAAAAAGTGTTAAATTTCAGAAATCGCTTAAGAATGGTTTAAAACGGATTTCTATGGAGAAACTTTTCAAAAATTCGCATTACAAAAATTTTGAAACCATTGCAATAGCTTAATAATTTTCTTTGAAAATTCGCTAAAAGCTATATTATAAAATAAACATTGGTTATGAAATAATCTTATGAAGAAATTGCATTTTTGTATTAATCGCAACATTTCCCCGCAAAAATTTTCCCGTGTCTTTTATTTGTAAATGCCAATGTATATATATTTTTTTAAATTTTTATTTATTTACATCTTTCATTATATATATAAAGTGGCTAATCAGCTGATCGGGTTATCAAAATTATTGGGCACTTCCTAGAGACATGCGGTTTTTTGCGTTTGGTCCAGAATCGGCTCAAACCGACTAGAAAAATCTGAAAAGTAGAAAAAAAACATTTTTACCCCCCTTAAAAAAATAAAATGGCGGACGCAAATTTAGGGTTTTCTTTGAAGGGCTATTGCGGCTAAACGGTAGGTCCTATCGAAAAGCTGACGGGACCACCGGTAACTGATTTTAAAAGATCTACAAGTTTGGTCCTATGACTTTTTGTCGTAGGACCATCCCTTCTACCTTAAATCGAGTAAATTTGTTATTTTTTCGNTTTTTTTTTTTATTTTTTTTTATTTTTTATAATTACTATCGTTACAATAAGATATATGATTGAAGCCTTGTTCAATAACACATCGAATTCATTACATGAAAAATTAAACTAAAGGGAAGAAATATGTACGAAATTAATTTGACAGAGAGATAACTAAAATCGGTCCAAGACAACTAAGAATTTCTCATATGTGAGTATATAATTACTTGGTCCAGTATTTTCCGCGTTAATTATTTTTTTCAAGTTTTTATTAATTATTTTTGTTAATTGTTGCAATGTTTATTTTGTTATTGTTAATAGTATATCTTATTAATTATTACTTTATATTACTATTTTGTTGAATATTTTATTTAATCTCATTAATGTTTACTTATTTATTCTCATAAACTATTTTACATAATATATAGAAAGTCAAAGACGAAACTCCTCCTGACGGTCTTTGGCCAATGATACGTTTGTAAAGCATGTAGCAGTTATTACTTTATTATTGTTTAAATAAACGTTCTTCTTCTTCTTATTCTTCGTTTTTATTGTTAAAATTAATTATTATTAAACCTATTATCAAAATTGACAGTAAAAATAACTTCCCCCTGGCGTTAAAAGGCTCAGTAATTTAGGCTCCACGCGTCTGCACAGATGACAGATAACAGACAACAGAAGACAGATGAGAGACCGAAATTATGTATAAAAAAATTTTGCTTCCGAGCTTACCAAAGGTAACGGAAGCTATGTGATCGTTCTGAAGAACGAAACATTTTTAGGTCTCCGATTTCAAAAAATTCTAAGACAGAAATCCGTTTCAGACATCAGGGATCATTTTTGGTTCTGTGTCTGTCTGTCGGTCTGTCAGTCTGTCGTTCTGTCGGTCTGTCGTTCAATTTTTGCGAACCATCATATCTTAAAAACTACACGTATAATTTTAATTAAATTTGGGTGGTAGGTCATAATTAGCCCATTGTTGGTCCCATATCAGTTTCAACCTTCTACGCCTGTTTGTTTTTCTTCCACATGCGCACAAACATACATTTATTTACACGTATAGCTTCAAAAGTACTCATCAGATTGGAATGAAATTTTTATAGTTCATCGAAAGTAACACGCAGATAGCCCCAGATTAATTTTGGACCGTCAGCGCTCTTTAACTTTTGCTAAATTGATACTTTGATTCGTGTAAAAAATCAAATCAGTTTTGACAGATTAAAAAACGGGGGAAACAATTAAATAATAATGGCTTTTAAACGAATAAAATCAATAAAGTACGTGGATACAATGCGAGGAAGCTATGTGCCACACCAATTGGCAGTTTAATTTTTGGACAAATGGGACCTCAAAACGTGTAAATCCATCAAAATCGACACATCAATTTCTCTTTATATACATACTATATATTATTTTTTATACTATGTGTATATTATTACCTTATTTTGATTACCACAAAATCTCAGTCAATACAACGAACTTTACATACATACTACGTACGATACTCATAACACTCGATCATGAGAAAGTAAAAACATTGGTTATAGCTTTATAATGGTTTCAATTGTAAGAGGAAACGTCTACATTTTCAAGTGTATTATTTGAGCTTTTGTGGAGAAATCTATAGAGTCCTTATTAAAGGGGTAAAGGGAAAATGAAAGGATAAAGCCCTTTTGGTTCTAATGCTCTAAATCAAGGGTCTGCAACCCGCTGGCCAAATCTGGCACGCCAGAGCTAACAGACTATTGTTTGAAGAAATAAAGATCACATCTACAAACTTCTAATAGTTAATTCTAGATACAAGAGTCCGATATAAACGATTATTAGCCATAATTAATATAAGTAAAAGACTTTTTGACAAATATACTATTGTTTTTGGATACATATATCATTATTTGACCCAATTTTAATCTCTTTTGCTCCGTTTTTATCGGATGATCTATTTTTAACTGTTCTATTTTAAATTCTAAGAACACCAGTAACTTCGATTGAATTCAACTTTAAATTCAATAGTGCAAAAATAATATATCACATATCAACTCTTGCAATCACTGGCAATGTTGGAAAAAAGGGGATTCTTCAGGTGGGAAAATACACTTGGGACAGCTAAAAGATATGGATGAAAAACACATATTACTTATGTGAAATCACATAAGTACAGTGTGCACGTACGAATATAAGTGGATATTTTATATATTTTTAAAAATAACTATGTATTGGCTTTATCGTAAAACCAAAGTTACTGATGTTCTTAGAATGTAAAAAAGGAACAATTTAAAAATAACGAGCAAGATTGGAGCAAAGGGGAAAAGAATAAAGTGAGTCATTTGACTCACTTTATGTGACGTATTTTTAAAATTTTGTGATATGGTTTCACTTTATATACAGTGTGCCCCGAGATAAAGTATCCGTGAGGAAAATTTTTCTTATTTTTGGGTTTTCGAAAAAAAGTCATTCTTTATAAAAACTCCTGCTTGTTCTTAAACCTCTAACAATGATAAAAAAAAAGTAAATGATACTAGTTAAGTGTGGCGTCCTTGTTGGAAGTTGGTCGATGAAATTATAGGTTTTATTAAAGAAAAGCAAAAAAAACTATTTTTATTTTTCAATACTATTTTATTCGCACTATAAATTATATTATTGTGAAATATACGAAACGATTATTTGTTTTTCAAAACTAAAAACCCTTTTTCTAAAAATTGTCTTAATATACCATGAACTCTAGAAAAAGTGTTGGATCCATGGGAAAATCTTAATAAATATGTATTAGATATTTACGCAACAAGGGAGAGAAGTATGTTTTCCTGCTCGAGGTTAAGTTTTCTCCTGAGGCACCGCCGAAGAAGAAAACTTCATTAGCTTCCGAGGCCTTATGGCCGAGTGAGATAACTGTAAATTAGCGAGATAACTGTAAATTATAGATAATCCCGAGAGCAGAAATACATCGATCCATGTTGCGTATTAAATTTTATCTACGACTAGTGCACCATGGGTTAAAATATCAGTTTAATGTGTTTAAATTACGTGAATTTGTAGGTAAAACTTTTATACTTACAAACTTAATAGTTATTCTATTAAGTTTGTAGGTATAAAAGTTTTAACTACAAATTCACGTAATTTAAACACATTAAACTGATATTTTAGTTACTTGATTTATTAAAATAACAATTTTTATACTAAATATACGTTTTTAATTTAATTTCGTTTAGTTTGTTTTTAATTTAAAGACTTTGTATGATAACCTAAAGTAACCTTCCCGAAAAATGAGCTAAACAGCTAAAAAAAAAACCATTACTACCAACATAATACTTAAAAATTACCTAAAAAAAATACCTTTTAAGTTGGTATGATTGTTTTTTCACTCCCTATTATTAGCAATGTAAAGTCCACTTACAATGCAAGTCGTAGATAAACCAGTTTAATTGCTATTTGATGGAACATTTAAGAAATACATAATCTTCCAATAAAAATGTATAAGGAAATATGTAAGGATTAACATAAATAGTCTGACCACGTAAACTGATATAGAAAAATAAATAATATAAAAATAAATAATATATTTAGATGTTCATTACTTAGCCGTTAACAAAGAAGCTTTCAGCCTTCATAAGGTCATCATCAAGGTCAATTGGAAGAAATACAGTTACATTAATACAAAATGCATTGGTAAATGGGGAGTACTATTATAATATGTCGGAGATCAACGTGACACTACTCCGTTAAAGTATCAATTTACCTGAAGAGATAGAATTATCTTAATATTTTTAGATGACCTCCGTAGAAACTCCTCCCTTCTAATATTTAGTGATGTAACTATGTCGAAACACCATACAACGAAATTTATGGTTGCAGAAAAATAACGTTGTATAGAATTTTTGTTTTATATACATCTTTTTTTATAAGAACAATTTTACAGAGAGAATTAGTGGGACATAAAAAAATTCGTGATAGAGAGATTTTCGTTTTATAGAAGTTTGTTATAAGGAGGTCCGACTGTATTTTCATAGTTTTAACAAAACTTGTCGTGTATTGAAGGGTTTTATGCAAGTAAATTCGAAGGTACCTTAGCTTAATAAACAAGAAAGCTAAATTTCATTCATTGACATACGGCCGTGCTAAGCCAAAAAAACTTATCTGTCATTTTGGTCGAAAATAAGGTTTTGACATATTCAGGGGTTTNACCCTGTTACAGTCGAACCTCGATTTAAAGTTTTCGTTGGGCCCATCTTAAAAAAACGTTATATCAAAGAAAACGTATCAAAATTGAAAAAAAATAAATAAATAAATAAATAAGTTCGGGACTTTCATTAAACATTTTTAGTTAAGGTTTTTGTGTTAAAGGACAATTTACTAAGCAGAATTGCCTTAAGTGACAAATCAGAAGGAAAAAGACCGTATCTGACGGTAGATACGATAATTTCGCTTCTGAAATAGTCTTACACCACAGTTACGTTAAACCTGTTATATTCAGATAGAAAAACACCTTATCAACAGGTGTTTTCATAAATTTGATCCCCCCTCTAAAGAGAATAAAATTCTTAATTCATTGATATAAAATAATAAAAAATCAGACGAATAATAAGGGAGTTATAAGCCTTTAACCTTTGAAAACTTTAAAGTCGATTATCTCAAAACTTTTTTGTCCAAAAAAACGGCAGATACGGTTTTTTGGCTTAGCACGGCAGCATATTAATTGATTTTCATTTTTTGATATTCATTCATTCATTGACTTATTCTTGTGTTTAGCAAACCGATTTAAAAAATTTGATTAACATTAACACAGAAAATGACATTTTTAAAGAACGCTGTAATGAAGTTAGTCAGATACCACCAAAAAAATGTTATATACAATCAGGGCCGGATTTAAAGTGTAGACGCTCCTAGCCCAAGAGTTTTTGCCGCCTTTTCATACCATTGGAGAGGGGGGGGGGGGGGTTGATCCAAAAAAGAAAAAAAAAATCTTTATGATGACAATTTTAATTTTTTCTAATAATAATATAATCACGTATGAAAATAATTTGAGAATCAATATCGCTGCTATGTCCACCATATTCACCCAAGTATGTTGAGGTGGTTTTATCGCTGTCATTTGCAATTTGATTCGAAGTTTTTAAAATGCCTTCTAAAATTTCAATTACAACTCGGCAGGCGTCGTGACGAAAAGACCATCGAGTCTTGGATAGATTTTAAAGTTGTAAAGGACACTTTTTCTTCAGGATAACACATCTTTGCGAGTTAAGGCACTCAAAAAATAAAAAAGTTCTTGCAGCAATCAACAATAATTACACACATCAATAAACTGCGCCCCTAAGCCAGGGCCTAGTGGGCCTATGGGTAAATCCAGCCCTGTATACAATGGGCTCTAACTTTTAAATGATAGGAGTGTTTATTTGTGTATATATGAAGACACAAGGTAGAAAAGACGATTTAATAACTGGTCCTCAAATCTACTACTTTTCATGGTTCATAAAAATTTTTAGATATACAATTTATCTACAATGGTCAGTAAATCTATCATTAAGATTACTATACAATTAGAAAGGCGGATGTTCTTACTGAACCTATTTTAATCAACGAGATAGTCTGCAAAAAAGTGTCTGACTAACACCAAGCTAGAATTTAGTGTATAAGTTAATTTTTTGGTACTCTTTCAAAATATGTGGTTGGCTAAGCTCATCTGCGGGACATAGCTTGGCAATAGGCATTTGAAAAAACAAACAAGTGGAGAGCGGCAATGTCCCACCCACTTTGGTGGACAATGTGATTTTCATGATCCTGAGTATAAATTAGTAGACCGAAATTCACGTTGATGGTAGTTTGTCACTTGATAGGTGACCACTTTGATTTGGAGTAATATTTGAATAACTAACCTATCAAGTATCAAATAAATGTCGACTTGATTTTTGGTCTAATTCTGCACTCAGTATCATAGAGATCACAGCTTCTACCAAAATTAATAAGACATGGCTACTCTCCACCGAATTATTACAAATGCCTATTTCCAAGCTATGTCCCGCAGACGACTTAGCCGATAGAGAAATTAGCCGACCACATATTCTTAAAAGGGTACCAAAAGATTTACTTATACACAAAACAATTCTAGCTTGATGTTTGTCAAACAATTTTTTTGCACGCTATCTCCTGGACTATTGCTTTTAGTGGAGACACCTTTCTTTACACCTAATATCTTAAAAATTCTTAATAAATCTTAACAATAATACCTACATTTTTTAATAATCAGTTTCTTTTTTTATAATTAACTAGCTGGATACCCTTGCTTCGCTACGGACATGTAAATTATTTTCCAAATCGAGAATATATAGATGCTATCCCTCCTCTTATTTCTATACCCCCTCCCTTTGATAATATAATTTGCAAATACCAACTATTCATGAAAAATTCTTAAATGTTAACTTTGGGGGGGGGGGAAGTAGTAGTATTTTCTTTCTGAATCCCTCGTGTCTTTTCACATTCCTGAGTTAAAAGAGGAATTATCTTTGATTAATAAATTAAATGTTTACATCCAAAATAGGAGTCCTTTCTCAATTATTAACTTCATAACTTTAAAAGAAGAAAGTACCATTAACTTGATTATTGGTCTACAAACTAAGTTCGCACTCAGGATCATAAAAATTACATTGTCCACCAAAAAAGGCGGGACATGGCCTCTCTCCACCGGTTTATTTTTTTCAAATGCCTATTTCCAAGGTATGTCCCGCAGACGAAATTCAGCCGACCTCATACTCATAAAAGGCACCAAAATATTAACTTATATACAAAATTCTAGCTTGATGTTAGTCAGACACTTATTTGCCCGCTATCTGCTGGACTATTGTTTCTATGAACAGCTGATTTCATTGTGGGGGGAACAGACAAAAGAACGTTGACTAGCCTATAGACAAACCAATACATTAGCCACACACAGCTGCAGAAATATTATGATATGAAGTATGGGATCTTATTAATTAATTAAAACCTTAGAAGGAAGACAAACGTTTAATGACTAACAAATGATTGGTTATACGTTTTTATTGTGTTACTTTCTATACTAACCTCATTAGTCATAACTATTAATAACTAACTTTGCACACTATTTAATTATTTTTATTTTATTAATTAAAAAAAAAAAAAAAATTAACCTGATCTGTTTCACAATCCATCATAAGCGTTTAATAATAATGAAAAAAATGAACAAGTTGCATTATATTTATTATATAAGGCAAACTCGAAACTTCCAATCACAATTAAATAAAAAATAATAATAACAACGAACTTAGTAATAACTGTAGGTGGTTAATTAAGTTACTTTATACGTCCATCTTATATTTTTATTCGCGATTTGAAGCACCTACGCAAGTCCCCTTTTTTGGCGCATTAACTCAGACCGGTTAGCAACCACTGAACTCATGCTGACAAATAATACCGATTTAACCAGGAGGATGAAGTTAAAATGAATTGTTAGTATTGGTTTTAAGTAACCAGTAACGCATAAGCTGAATCAGATGCCATTATGGTACAATGTGAAAGCGGGACCTCTTTTATTCAGGAAATGCTTTAAGATATATTACGGTTTCGATAGGAAAGCTTTTAAATTCTTAAGATATTTAAAAATACTGATATAAAATTAGTGTTTTAGTGGCCAAAATATTCTTTGATTTGTAAATTTAAGAATGTCAATATATTAGATTTATAATTTCAACTTTGTTTATATTGGAATAAGTTTGATCTATACTGTTGTTTATTACAACCAATAGTTTGTGTTTGAGAAGCAAAATATGGCGAATATTTCTGAACCGGAAGGTTATGCATTATACAGGTTGTTACCGACTCAAACCGACATTTTTTTTTGGGTGAAACTAGATCAAATATGGAGCAAAACGCCACCATGCGCACTTTTCTATCTCAATCCATTGCCGAGATATAATTGTTTTGAAGTATTTTTTGTAAAAACACGGTTTTTTGCTAATAAAACCGTATTTTCTCCACTCCAACTTAATTTTTATTTTTTTTTAATTTATTTATTTTTTTTTTACCATATTTTCCCCCTAACCAGCCTATAACGGCTCGTCTTAAAATTTTGAAATAATTCATGCAAATACCTTATTATACTTATTATACTGATAAAAAACATTGTGACCCCTCGGGGGATCGAACCAGGGAACCATTGGTGAAGTAGAAGCTCTCGTCCTTCTCTATTAGTATAGTAGTCTCTAATCTTTTTTGTTTGATTTTTGGGGCTTTCCACCTAAATTTGTTTATTTTTTTTTATTTTCATATAGAGCAGGAGGGGGGAATAAAAAAATGTAATTTCACAATATAATAACGTATATGCTAAATATGTAATGTAATCTACGTATTCCTAAAACGTACTCGGATACAAGTACTTCCCTGTGATTTTTAATAATAAAGATAAATAAATAAAAGAAAACCCAATAATTAATCTGTTGTTTAAATTGAGACCATAATTGAGTAAAAGTCAGTTTGTCGAGCATCTCGTAATAGTATTGGAATTATAATTGAATATTGAGATAATTATAATTGAATATTGAGATAACAGGTTGTCAATGCAACTGAAAGCGACGCTATTTCCTTGTTCTTATTAACTTTCCTTGTAAGACCTTTGAATTTAACGACATTACATTCAAACGATATTATATTCAAACGATATTATATTCAAACGATATTATATTCAAACGATATTATATTCAAACGATATTATATTCAAACGATATTATATTCAAACGATATTATATTCAAACGATATTATATTCAAACGATATTATATTCAAACGATATTATATTCAAACGATATTATATTCAAACGATATTATATTCAAACGATATTATATTCAAACGATATTATATTCAAACGATATTATATTCAAACGATATTATATTCAAACGATATTATATTCAAACGATATTATATTCAAACGATATTATATTCAAACGATATTATATTCAAACGATATTATATTCAAACGATATTATATTCAAACGATATTATATTCAAACGATATTATATTCAAACGATATTATATTCAAACGATATTATATTCAAACGATATTATATTCAAACGATATTATATTCAAACGATATTATATTCAAACGATATTATATTCAAACGATATTATATTCAAACGATATTATATTCAAACGATATTATATTCAAACGATATTATATTCAAACGATATTATATTCAAACGATATTATATTCAAACGATATTATATTCAAACGATATTATATTCAAACGATATTATATTCANGGGGGGGGGGGGGGGAATGGAGGTTGTCATTTAACATTAAGAGGAAGGAAAATGGAGATTGTCATTTAACACTAAGTGGAAGGAAAATGGAGGTTGTCATTTAACATTAAGTGGAAGGAAAATGAAGGTTGTCATTTAACATTAAGTAGAAGGAAAATGGAGGTTGTCATTTAACATTAAATGGAGGGAAAATGGAGGTTGTCATTTAACATTAAGTGGAAGGAAAATGGAGGTTGTCATTTAAGTGATGATATATTTGGTTCATAATGCTTTTATAAAACCATTTTGTTGGTATATATTGTCAATTTCCACTGTTCCTCTTAAAAATCAAACAAAGATTAAATATCTAGAAAATTCATTGAGTTTTGTAGGATTAATTTATAATCCTACCTTAATAACTTGTTTTAAATAATAATAATATTACTTTGTTAAATTGTCAAACTAAAATAAAATATGAGTTCATTCTCTTTCTAGAGTCAAACGAGTATTATTGTTGTGTAGTACATATTAACCACTGCTCCAACAGGGGTTACGGGCCCAGCACGCTTCCACGCGCCCCTTTCAAAATCTGCCAGGTTTATAAGCCGTACTCTGTAATTAACATTATTAGAATAGAAGGAGGTCGTAAACATCTTGAAGTAAAATTTAGAGTTGTTTATAATTTTCCGGAACTGACATTAACCATTTCGTTAATTTGTTTTGTTTAATAGGTATACTATGATTAATTTGTATTGCTGATTAATTATTTTTAATTTTTTCTTTGTCTAAAAGCCATTTCAATTATCAAAAGCTTATTTCTGTTTAATCAAAGCAAGCATTGATATAATCTATATAAGCAAAGAATAATGGAATAATTTTGTGGTATAATCTGGAAAGAATTTGATTTTGATTTACGACTAAGGTTGTGTTGAAATTCTTACTAAGAGTCCAGCCCTTTCAGCAGCCGAGTCCTTGTCGACGCCGGTGATGAAGATACCTAAACTATACTCAATACCTCCCCTGATCATGAGACCGAGGCTCTGCCCTGGATCCACCATCAGTTCCACCTGAAAAATAGACAAACCACAAAAATTAATCATGAACCAATAGTCGAAACCTGTTTAGTCTTTCGACTGTTGATCTTTTGGTTCAAAATTAAAGTCTAGCAAATGATTAGGTTTGTTTTGACTGAGACTGTATGGTACAATTTCATAATTATGACTAAAGGTCGACCAAGAAGTCATGGAAATCTGAGGAGTGCGCTAGTGTCGTTGTTTATAGTAAGTTGACCACTGTCAAAAAAACACAGTGTTGTTCTTTTGTTATTAATAATTTTATTTTTGATAGCTTCTATATTTTTTTAAAAATAATTTTTTTGCAAAAGGCAACACTGTATCTGATAAGAAATCACTACAGTCTATAAGAATAGAGTTGGCACAATCGAAGGCGGGAAACAACAAACGTGGAGGTAGTTTTGGGGCTATAAAAAGGGAAAATCAGTATTGCCATGTTATATTTTTTTTTGTGGAACAGGGGTAGAGTAGAGCATTTCTTTTCTGAAGTTGCATTCAACATGGGGGACCAATAGAATCGTTTCCCACAAAATTTTCCCGCCTTTTGATTCTGCCAACTCTAATCTTATAGACTGTAATAATATACGATAATATCTTTATATTATTATTTATTGATTATTCATAATAATATTCTATAATAACAAATACATATTAGGTTTGTTCCAACCCCGTTATTTGTAGCGTCCTTTGCATTTGCATCATCCCGTGGATTTGTGGATTGTTTAAAAATCGTTTAGGATAGTTGTGACTATAATTCGTACTGTATAAAACAAACAAAACAGGAAACCTAACAGATTGGAAACCTTCTTGTTGTTATTCGTGAGATTTGACATAGCTGCACGTCATACAAACTAGAAATGGGTACTGTCTTCGGCGATACTCAGAAGTTCCAACTTTAAACGAAGCTAAGCTTTTAGTTTCTCCCGTGTTCAAGACTTCTTGATCGACCTTTAGAGAGGTTAATAAAAAGTAACACAACAATATTGTCACCAACATTTTATATTAATAAACATAAGAGTTTTGACATTTATATCATCTTCAGTGTAAGTGTTACCATAGTGAGTGAAAGACTACTACGCTACATATTTACTTTACAAGCTTTTATGACTTAAAATAACAGACAAAGTGGGGGTAGAATAGGGCTGTTGAAGGATTAAGGAACCATAGCTATGGGATATAGAAGCTTTTTCAAGTACATTTATTATTTTAATAAATAATAATAATTGTTAGCACATTTTAGCATATACATACTATAAGAGATTAAATATTAAAAACAAATAAGAATTGCAATTGAACTCAAATAGAAGGTTATATAGATACAGTTTTTGAATAAAGTCGAAAAAGCAGTTTCGCCAACCTGATTTCAATAACGTTACTGCATTAGCCATTCATTCATTACTATTTATAAAATAATTAGGTAAGTTGGCAGTCATTCTTTTTCTCCCTGGTTTTAATGTTTCTCCCTACTTTTTGAGTTCAGGGAAAAAAAGACTTTACAGTCCCTTTAATACAAAATCATAACTTTTTCTTCCTACTGGAGATAAAATATTTTTTCAACTGCTTAAAGATAAATTTGTATTGTTTATTCATTATTTATTAATGTTGTACTTATAATTTTATTAATGTTTTATTTTTATTTTTTTACTTTATTATTTGTTTACTTTTATTATTGTTTTACTTTATTATTTGTTTACTTTTATTATTGTTTTACTTTATTATTGTTTAAATTTTATTATTGTTTTACTTTTATTATTGTTTTACTTTTATTATAGTTTTAATTATTTATTATAGATTTACTTATTGATATTTATTATTGTTTAGCTTTAAGCAGTTCTTTACCTGACTCAAGCAGTTAAAAAAAATATTCTTTACTGTTTGCCAACTGCCTCTATATCCCTTACCTTTGGTTCATTAATCTTTCTATAGCCCTATTCTACCCCTACTTTGAACTGTTATTTGAACTTACTTTGTAAGTCATAAAAGATTGTAAAGTAAATATGTAGCGTAGTAGTCTTTCATTCATTATGCTAACACTTACACTAAATCTATATATATATAAAGATGAAAGTCCGTATGTATGTATGTGGGTGAGTATGTCCTTTATAGGGGGGACAATTTC
>KZ652166.1:115130-125805 GCA_001010745.2 Gerris buenoi
TACAGAAAAGTGTAGACCTAGTAAGTATAATATAAATATATTAAAAGTTGTTAGAGCGTAAAGTAGGACCCCAAAACTTGAATTCTGGAAAGACTAGGCAACGAGGAGTTGTCACTTAACGCTAACCCTACACAGATGGCCTTAAGGTAAGGATCAAAATCAAAGTGATTGGAAGTTGGAACAGGTTTCCAAGTTAGAACCTAGCTCTACCCTATATAACAGGGAAATCTTTGTTGTTTATAATAAAAATTATTTAACTTAACTTTAAACGGAAATAACAGATACAGATCAACTGAACAGAGAACTGAACCAGAATAACATTAACATATAACAGTAATAGAGTGTTATCACATATAACAGTTGAGAAGTGTTATAATATAACATATTATAACAGTAGTGAAGTGTTATAACATATAACAGTTGAGAAGTGTTATAATATAACATATTATGACAGTAGTGAAGTGTTATAACATATAACAGTAGAGAGGTGTTATAATATAACATATAACAGTAGTGAAGTGTTATAACATATAACAGTAGAGAAGTGTTATACTATAACATGTGTACAATAATTAATTATTGCAACTTGCTACTTCAGTTGTTATTGATTCCGTTTTGTTATAAAATAGCAGATGATCTGATATAATATACATTGTTATTCAATAACAGGTGTTCTTCAAAATGTTATCAGATGAATAGTTATTCCCCTATCACATGTTAACATTTGGAACCATTATGTCATTTTCAACACACCTTTATCATGATACCATTCTCTATTTATTTCAATTAAGTTTTAGAAAAAATGTAATTATCAATTAGTTCAGAAAATGCACCTATTGGCTAATAAGGTTCTCAGACGACATAATAGTTAGTCGTTTAAGTTAAATTATTTCATCCACAAAAGATTAAAAGAAAATAAAAAAAAAGAAATAAAAACGAGCTAGTTTTTAGGAACGGAAGCTGCTTGTAGCAGATCCCAAAGTACCAACAGTAAAAGAAATTTACTTTTCCTTTGTGCTTTCAAACTCACCCTGAATTTTTCATAGCAGGGTTGAAGCAATAAACCGTTGACCCTATAGAAACAGTTTCCTTCGATATACTCTAGAATTAAAACTACATTGTAAAAAAAAGAATAATGGGGGGACAATATTATTTCATTGTGTCTTTTAAATTTGTCGACTTTTTTCTCTTAAATGAAATCACTTAATGAAGTTCAGTTATAACAATGCAGAATAATAATAGTCCAGGAGATATCGTGCAAAAAGTGTCTAACATCAAGCTAGAATTTTGTGTATGAGTAAATATTTAGTCTCCTTTAAAGAATATGTGATCGGCTAAGTTCGTTTGAAGGACATAGCTTAACAATAGGCATTTGGAAAAAAAAAACAACAAAAAAACAAAAAAAACCGGTGGAGAGCAACCATTTCCCACCCTTCATGGTCATTAAAATCACATTGTCCACCATAATGGGTGGGAAATGGCTGCTCTCTACCGGTTTGTTTTTTGAAAAGCCTGTAGCCAAGCTATGTCCCGCAGACGAACTTAGCCGACCACATATTCTTCAAAGGAACCAAAAGATTTACATATACACAAAATGCTGGCTTGATATCAGTCAGACACTTTTTTGCACGCTATCTTCTGGACTTAAAATTAAATCATCAACATTATAATAATTTTAAAAGGTCTTAATGTATTCATGGTCATGTAGATATAATAACAGGTTTTTAAGATTTTTTAACTTACACCATCAATTTTGATGAACACGGCTATAATTGAACTTAAAAAGAACTGAAAAGTTATGTAAAAAATCTAATAGGATTTATTTTTTTAATTTTTTATTTATTTTATTTTTTTATAACCTGTTTTACCATATTTGCAGATGGTTGAAAAAGTATAATCGTCTTAGCCAAATATGTGTGTTAGTTTTACGTGAAAATGAATTCCACGTAAAAATTGTTCAACTATAAAAGGATTAGACAAGATTCTTTTCTACCTGCCTAGAAGTACAAGCTAGGCACACAAAAACTACGATGTTATATATCAACAATAAATATCCTTCTTCCTGCAATACAAACCAATAAATTACCTTACATTTCTTAGATAATCATCTACGAGTTTTGTCCAATATAGTCTAAGAAGGCTAATAAAATCATTTGAGAATAAAGTAGAATTATAACCAAATAAACACTATTATTTACTTTTTTTTAGATGTATTTACTGTCGTTATTATAATAGTTATTCAATCACATCTTCTTTGCTGTAATTAATTTAAATAAAACATATTTATGGTTGAAATTCATCACCATACACAGTATGAATCAAATGATTAAAATGCTTTACGCAAGGACCTACTATATTGGAAAATTGCGGCCAAAGACCCTTTTTATGAACGAATAAAGTTAAAAAATATATATATATAATTTTTTTAAATACATAATAAGTACTATCAAAATTTATTATTATACGCGCGATCAAATATAAACGGGACTTTGATCTCTGAGCAAAAACGGTTGATGGGGGCGGGACATCGCTTCTAGGGTGTTTAGGTGGGGTTATTAAAAGGAACCAGAGGAGGTCGTCTCCCCATTTAAGACCGTTCACCAGTAGCGCTCGCGATGTCTGAGTAGCAGGTGCCCCCCTCTATTGCGCAACGCGTTATTATAAAATTTCTTGCCTGTGAAGGAGTCAAACCTTCGAAAATTTGACAAAGGTTGACTGCGCAGTTCGGGGACGAAACCCTCTCAAGGACCACGGGTGTTTGTTTGCCTAGCCCAAATAGTTTCAGGAGGGAAGAGAACGCGTAGAGAATGAGAAACACGATCGTCGTCCCCGGAGCAGCACTACACATAAGAACATTTGTGCGGTTCGCGGTTAGCATTAGCGGTGATATTATTGAAGGTGATCGACGTGTAGCTGTCTAGATAGCAGCCCCCATAACTTATCCCTGTGCAGCCACACGTCGATCACCTTCAATAATGTCACGAACCGCGAACCGCACGAATGTTCTCATCTGTACTGCTCCGGGGACACGATCGTGTTTCTCATTCTCTACGCGTTCTCTTCCCTCCTGAAACTCTTTGTACCAGAAAACCACACGGGTCCTTGAAAGGGTTTCTTCCCTGAACTGCGCAGTCAACCTTTGGCAAATTTCCGAAGGTTTGACTCCTTCACAGGCAAGACATTTTATAATAACGCGTTGTGCAATAGAAGGGGGTACCTGTTGCTTAGACGTCGCGAATGTTACTGGTGAACGGTCTTAAATGGGAAGACGACCCCCTCTGGCCCCTTCTAATAACTCCACCTAGCAGCCTAGAAGCGATGTCCATCAGCCGTTTTTTCTCAGAGATCAAAGTCCCGTTTATATTTGATCGCAGTAATTGAAACCTGACGTTTGATCTCATTATTATATTATTTGTTTCACGCTTTTGTTCAACTACACTTGTTTTAACTACGTTTTTATTAGCTTGCTTTCTTGTCTGTTTGTTTGTCCAGTAAAAATCTTGCAATCGATTTTTAACTAACTTCCTGAGTAGCTAGACATTTGAAACTTTAAGAATAGCTCAGAACACTGTTTTAATTTTTACTATTTTAATACTTTTCACTATTTTAATACTTTTAGCCGTCTTTCAGCAGAATTTAATCCATTTTCAGCAAATTTTGCTGTATGGAAAGTTAGTTCGGAAAAAAGCCGCAAGTAATTTTATTTGTTTTGACATGACCCATATTTACGATCTTCATTTTGACGGGTTTCAAATTTATGATTTATGACAAAAAATTTAAAAACGTACAATATAAAAGGCTCTTTTTGTCTTGTAATTATTTCACTTTTCTTGTTTTATTTTTGTCTCCAAATCATGTAAACTGAGTTTGAAATACTTTCCGACTTTCTAGAAAACTAAAACTTGAACAGATTATGTATTCCTGATGACAACAATAGTCGTACTAGCCGATAAATTTATATATTTCCACATCTATAAAGGCCTTCATACACGATAAAACATTGTACGCAAAAGGTTTGCGCAAACCTGAAGTCGGGAAAACTTAGATAAACTTTACGTTTGCACAAAAATCAAGCAGCCATACACAATCAAACATTTTGACCGAGGGGACCTTAAGAAGAAATATTGGTAGTTAAATTCGTTAAAAAATTGTTATTAATAACATACTTTTTAAAAATGCAAGTGACTATTTTTTTTCTGTCAAACCAAAGAGGCAAAAGTAAAAAGAAAATAATGAAAGTGTGTCATTAAATGTTGGCACTTATTCACTTCAGAACTACTCCCCTTGGTTCTAAATATTAGTCTGCCCTAAAAATGTCTCAAAGGTTTGTGTGTTTGTCTCCCGAAGACATTGAAGACTCCTAGAACAGTTTTATTGCGCTATTTTAAGATTGAGTCCTACCATGTGTAAGACTAAATCTTTTACAGAAAACTGAAGGACAATGAGGAGTTCTCACACAACTCCTCAGACAACTCCTTTGTCTTAATAGTTAATTAGACTAAGGGATTCATACATCACATTTAAATGCACAAGTGTGATATTCCTTCCTAACAAATATATTCATTCTACTTTAATATAATGTTCCTTTGTCTAAATAACTATTTAGACAAAGGGATATAGGGAGGGGGTGTTTAAGTAAAAAAGGCAATAAATTCGGCAATAAAGAAGAAATTTCCATCACGACGGTCTCAAATATAGTACTAGGAAGTTAGGATATAACAAGAGGTTGCTCCATTTTCACTTTTAGTTCTATCTTTCGCCTATAGAAGCTTACCTTGGCAACCGTCTTCAAAGGGAGGGGAGGTGTAAAGGTTGGCTACACTGCATTCAATTCAAAAACATATCGAAGATTCAATTTTGTTTCCATGAAGTGGAAACACACGTGATAGCGAAAAACTTTGCCAAACGCTATAGCAGTTCAAACGAAATGAAAAAACAAAACAAAAGAACTCCTAGCTAAAATATATATATATTTTTTTTGAAATTTTCTTCCACAAGTAATCTCTTAAACAGGTTATTAATGTAGAAGTAATATCTTTAATGCTGAAGGGCTGACGGGACTGCATAATGTGTAAAAAGCTCAGTTTAGTGCATTGATTATTTCTCTCACACTCAACAGCTCTATCAGCTGTCCTGACTTGTACTTTAAGATGTTGGAGGAGAGACGTCTCTATTCCTTCCTAAAACCGAGTTTACACGATCCAAGTATACATGGCTGAAGAAACTTAGATCAAATCCATTTAGGTCAAGTGTTTGTGGAACTTTCAACTATGGTCGACACGGTCCAGGTATATCCTTGGTCCAAGTAGTGGAACTTTGATACACTATAAAGTAGAGTTTAAGATAGATTGTATGAAATGTTTTTCCTTCTAGAACTTTCCAGTCAAATTTTATTTATTTTTATTATATAACCATCTTGTAAACAAAACCCAGCACAATCTCACATTTTTTTACAACTCGCTCTGACAATTTGTCAGGTGGACACTATTATTGTTTTCATCTAAGTCTATTTTGATCAAAAAGAAAAAAGCTGGAGCCCATCCAACTCAACTTGGATGTCCAAGTTGTCTTGGATCCAAGTAGAGTCAAAGACGGCTTGAACGAAGTATAATTGGATCGTGTAAACAGGGCTTTATATTTATTAAGTTTTAAAACACTAGTGATATTATAACCTTCTTTTAAACAATATCAACTCATAGACATATTAAACCTCAAATCTTTGTCATTTTTTTGACTGTTCGATCCCATAATTTGTCAGTTGGGTGCCATTTTTTGTTTTTATCAAAGTCTACTGTGATCAAAAAAAGTTGGAGGCCATCCAACTCCCGGTCAACTTGGATGTCCAAGTTGAATTGTACACCCAGTTTATACGATCCATGTAGTGTAAACGATGACTTGATCCAAGTCTACTTGGATTGTGCAAACCCGGCTTAATTGTGTGACTTCACTGCTCATCTACCAAAACATATGTAACAGCAATTTTATGAATAAGTAATAAATAAATAAAAATTGCATACCTTTCTAAGTTTATCCCTGTGGTATTGCCTGAACTTGGGAGGTGGAGATGCGGGGCGTCCCTTGCGATCGACCCAGGTGTAGACTTGAGACTGAGGTGGCGGCTGAGGAGGAGGCTGCGGTGGTGGTGGATAGTAGGGCAGAACGCTGCGGACCGTCATGCACAGCTCTCGGCAGGACTTGAGAACCTCAACACAGACCGGCACGTCACAGTGCACAATTAGAATAGACCGCACGTAATGTCACGGTCGTACCACAACAACAACAACAAAAATACCAATGTCTTTCTCTTAAGGTGGGGATACACTAGCGCATTCGCTCCGTTTTGCTAAAGGTGGGGATACACTAGAGACAAATGAGCACGCATTCGCCCCGTTTTGCTAAAGATGGGGATACACTAGACACTAGAGCATTTGCCCTAGTGTATGGACACAACATTAGGTCAGATATGGACAGGGCGAGCCGAACGGAAACCCATGCTCATTCTAGGCGCAAAACAGGTGTAGCAAAACAAGGCGAACGCATGCTCATTCGGGTCGCATGCTCAAGTGTATCCCCACCATTTGCGAAACAGGGCGAACGCATGCTCATTCGGGGCGAATTATATGCTTAATTTGGGGTGAATGCTCTAGTGTATCCCCACCTTTAAGGTGCGTCCACACTATTCGGCATGGCGTCCACATTACTTTAGTAGTGTGGACGCCCCGATCAGTGCCGAACCATCTCACAAGTAACCCCACTGTTGTAGAAAATTGTCTGCGAACCTCACTTTATGAAAACTATCTGTCGACTGATGCCGATCGGCACGTCCACACTATAAACTTCGGTTCGGTTCGGTTCGGCTTTCTTTGATCAGGACCGAGCCAATTCGGGTTGGATTCAGTACGATTCGGTTCGGCTATCGGCACGTCGGCAATGCCGACCGGCACGCACACACTAATTCGGTTTTGCCGATTGGCACAAGCCGAATGATGCCGATCGGCATAGTGTGGACGCGCCTTTAGATAGGGACAGGGCGAGCCGAACGGAAACCCATGCTCATTCGGGGCGAATGCTCAAGTGTATCCTGCCCTTAATATCACGCCTTAACCACTACCCATATATCATCCACAATACGACAACCCAAATTTACTTATCCTTTTCAAAGGCATTAGACCGAGATAACCCACTTTGTGAATAAAGCAAAATAGATTATCTGTCACAACTGTCTTTCCCTTAATTAACACAACAACGAGATAATTTGTCACATACTGCATCCGTATTAAGATGATATTTCCCACAGAAATGTATATTCAACATTTGATATATCCTCCGATACTCTTCTGACCTTACTAAATGTAATTTATTATATCCTGTATCCTAAACCAACATTGAAACACTCACGTCGATTTTAATTTTGATATAATATTTGATAATGACGATACTAAAAAGCCGGCACTTCTTTAGAGATTGTAACTCTCCTTATGAAAAAAACAGAGGGGAGTGACAATCCAAAGATGGTGAACGGGATGTTCTTCTATAGACAGCTACTCCCCTTATAAAAACAAGTGTAATATTCCTTTCTCTGAAAGTACATTGGTCTAAACATCCCATTTTCTTTATAGTTCTTAAGTCAAAATCATTTATATTCTAAAACAAAATAGGGGAGTAACAATTTTTAAAAAAAACAATAAATTTTAAAATCTTTCAAAGTTTAAAAATGATGCCACATAAACTGCTTAAGATAATAATTTATCATTCATGGAAAAATGTTTTGGAAGTAGTTTGAATATGCTTAAGTGCAAGAGCATAACTTATTTAATAACCATGTTGTGGTTCAAAGATGTTGACTATATTTATAGTTCTGAAGTTTCTCTACTTAAATTTGAGGGTACTTAAAGTGCCTATATAGAAAACAGAATATTATGCACTCTTAACATTATCTTTAGTGTGAGTGTCTATGAAGTTTATGGCGGAGAATCCTTTCTTTTTAGAAGAACATCCCGTTCACCATCTTTGGATTGTCACTCCCCTCTGTTTTTTTCATAAGGAGAGTTATCAGAGAAGCTACAGACCGCGAGGATTTTTATGATAAATTAATAATTCTAAATAATTCTTATTATTCATTTCTTTAATCTAATAAGAATATAGAATAAGGAAACAATTAAAAAAAAAATAATGATACAGGAGATAGCTTGCAAAAAGATTACTGACTAATATCAAGCTAGAAATTGTGTACAAGATAATCTTTTGGTGCCCTTTAAAAATGTGGTTAACTAAGTTCGTTTGATGGACTTAGCTAGGCCACAGAAAACTAGCGTGACCGTGTGCATTAAATTACTTACCACTAATTAAACTTCATTAGTTAAGAATTACCTTACAACACATGACGATAAGACTATGTAGTACTTAATTAATATTAATAAGTCGCTTAGTTTCATTTCATTATGTATTGTTGAAATACAAATAGAAACATAGTACTGTGCAAATATCGAGTATATAGGGCAAGTGTAGGTGACAAGATGAAGTAACAGTCAAGTGTTAGTGTTTGTTATCAAACATACGTTGGTACAATGCAAACAATACAAACACTCGGAGCCACTTGTAAACTCCTCCTTTATACTTGATAACACAAGTCATAAAATAACCATTCAAATATACATTTCAATACTCGCTCTTTAACATTACATGTTTTCATTATTGTTAAATTTAATTTCTTTTAGAATTTGTTAATAATTTTTTACATCGTCCCTGCTTATAAAGTAATGAATATTTTAGTTTATTTAGGTCTCCGTATTAAAAATAAAATTGTTTCAGATATCAGACATAAAACCTAATAAATATTTTAAAATTTAAAATAATAATAATAATAATAAATATTGTGGGGCCGGCGTGGCTGAGAGGTTAGCGTCCTCGGCTCTGAAACCAAGGTCTAAAACTCCGGCGTGAGTTCGAATCCCGGAGGGGTCAGACATGTTTCACACAAATGATCTCATCGAGTAGATGAGTAAAGTGGTCGGATAACCATCAACTTGATTTTTGTTAAATTATGTTAAAGTAGACTAACTTAGCCGACCACGATTGAATTATACCCAAAATTCTAGGATTGATGAAGGACAGTCATTTTTTTGCACGCTATCTCCTGGAATATCATTTAATAAGCTAAATTTGTGTGATTGTATGATTATAACAAATAAAATTGGATCATAATCTAAAGGTGTTACTCAGTTTTTTGTTGGACATTTAATCTTTCCCTTGCATATAATAATAAATATTGACTAAATCCAACCACATTGTAGATGAGAAACACACGTTATAAAAATCGACCAGAGAAGAGTACTATGTGTCTCATACGAGAACCGGAGGTGTAGGATAATAAAATGAAGGGGAATAGAAAAGCGAGGTCCGTAAATGATATGAAAAATATAAAGAAGCGGGAAAATGTCTCCTGAAAATGACATGAAAACGGCTGATGCAATTCCTTTAAAATAAATTAGACCTAAAAATAAAGAGGCACTTTGAAGGAATTACTCGGGTTAGAGTTGCTTCAGATCTGAACATAATAAACGAACTGTGGAGCTACGTCCAGAATTTTAAGTAGAACAAGAAAATTCCAATAAAAGAGAGTATAAATAAAAAAGAGAATGAAAATAAAAATAAATGGCTCCTTTTTTTTAACATGAGCGATTTTTAATGGTAGAGTAGAATTAAATTGTAATAATTTAAATAGAGTTTTTAATTTTTACTATTTCTATTTGAGAAGATGTAAGTAAATAAAACATATTCGTCAATGCTAACATATAAAAATCACTGGGAAGTACTAGCAAACCAAGTTTTATTAATTGAGAGTTTGTTAGGTTTATACAGCGTATACCTACGCTACGTCCTTCGTTATCTTGTTATGGAATAACATTAAAAATTGGTCTGCTGCCAATTGGTGTGTCACATAGCTTCCTCGCATCCTACCTTTTATGCTTTTGCAAGCCATTATGTGTAATTGGTTTAATTGTTTCCCCCGTTTTTTTTTGCTTTAATCTGTTTTGATTTTTTTCTACGAATTAAAGTTTCAATTTAGCAAAAGTTAAAGAGCGCTGACGGTTCAAATTAATATGGGGCTATCTACGAGTTTTTTTTCGATAAACTATAAAAATTTTATTCAAATCTGATAAGTACTTTTGAAGGTATAGGTGTAAATAAAAGTATGTTTGTGCGCATGTGTAAGAGAAACAAATGGAGCACAAGGTTGAAACTTATGTCAGAACAACAATGACCTACCACCCAAATTTTATTAAAATTGGACCTGTAGTTTTTAAGAGATGGTGGTTCGCAAAAATTGAACGACAGACCGAAAGACCTACAGACAGACACGGAACCAAAAGTGATCCCTGATGTCTGATACGGATTTCTGTCTTGGAATTTTTGAAATTGGAGACCTAGAAAGTTTTCGTTCTTCAGACCGATCACATAGCTTCCGTTACCTTCGGTAAGCTCGGAAGCAAAATAAATAAATGGAAGGCCCGAACAAACAAATAAATAATAAAATCCAAGTGGACTTGGGGGTCCCTGGTTCGACTCCTCCAGGTCACAATGTATTTTATCGATAATAACAAATAGTTGAATTAAACTTTTCCAGAAATTTTCGGCCTATCATAAGGTCTTTTATTTATTATTATAAAATTTT
>KZ652166.1:129720-168050 GCA_001010745.2 Gerris buenoi
TTATTTTTCTAATGTTCTTTATTATAAAAATAAATATTTTAATTAGGCAAATAAGAAAAATTGGCAAAATAAAGGAATAAAGAAAAAAAGCACAATTTTAGGAATGTAAAAAATAGCCTGACACACAAAAGTTACAAAAAGTCTTAATTTAATTAGTAATTAATTAATTATCTTAATTAATTAGTCTTAATTATATCTATAAATGGTACTCCTATGTAGAAAATACGAAGGTCGACTTACCCTTAATTAGTACTGGTTCGTAAAAATGACTTACAATATTTTACGTGAAACGGTACAACTACGTAAATCTGACGAAGTGACTTTTGCTAAAACCTTTGTATAGGACAAACGCTGATTCCCTGACACGCGAGCGTCTACTGGCATACTGAAAACATTCCACTAAAGGCATAGATAAGGTCTCAACTCCCTCCACATTTCTAGACTTCTGTAATTTACAGAAAAAGACAACCCTTCGTAAAAATTACGAAGCAGTACCACTCTAGGGTTAATGGCTTGCTCTATAATAATATAAAATCTACCTTACACATGTATGCATCTATAGATTATAGATACAGAAGGGTACAACTTTAAGCACCCAACTAAAACCACCCAATGGGTAATCCTACCACACTTTGGGACAATATCTGAAATCATAGGCCGTAGGCAAACAGTTCAATTAACAAATTGAAAACGACCTTATCATTAATAACCAGTCTTTTAGCAATAACAACATAGAACTCATACACACTTGTGACGAGGGAAACAAGTAATATCTATTATAACAACTATGTATTAATCAACAGAGCCCTTAAAAAAGTATAATATAGACTGCTTCAACATAAAAACAAATCTCAATACATCACCTCCTTAGTGATGAATTAACCATACAATGTATGGTTCTTCGATAAAAAAAAATTACTTTTATAAAGCATAATTAATAATTATAAAAAATAAATTATAACAGTGGTAATAAATATTAGACTTACAAAGTAACATAATGTAAGATAATTATTTTAACTCAAGCATAAAAAGATATTAAATTATGTAATATATGAAGGAAATAAGAATATTATAAGAGCGCCAGGTTCTTATGTTTAAGGGGAGAAGATCCAACTCCACAAGTATATTATATAAGTAGTTGTGTTCTGCTAATTTAACCCTATTTTGCCGAAATAAAGTTTGGGGTTTCAAGGCAAAGCTCTTGTTTGCTGCCCCTGTTATTGTTTCAGCAGAGGCCTTGAGGCTCTTAAACTATTAAAATATTATAAACGTAAGTTTAAAAATTAAATTAAATATATGGTGGTTATAGCACTCATAGCAGTGTATGTTTGATTTTCAAGAAATAGGTGATGGATAGATGAACTTGATAGATAGGCATGCTGATTGGCGATAATAGGGAAAATTCAGCTATGTACCAACTACCCTTCACTTGAAGGGTTCTGGAGAGGTTCTACATTTAAATTATGGAAAGATAAAACTGTGGAGGAGTACCACTGATACACATTTCTTGGTACAACAATAACTACAACTTATAAAACAAATAGACTGCCAATTGGCAACATAGCTTCCTCGCAATTTATCACGCACTTTATTGATTTTACAAAATTGTTTTGATTTTTACATGAATTAACGTTTTAATTTAGCAAAATCTAAAAAGCGTAGAAGGTTGAAATTAATCTTGTGCGTTCTGCGGTCTACTTTTGACAAACCATCCAAAGTTCATGAACGTTATATGAGTACTTTTTTTAAAAAATAGATGTAAATAAATGTATGTTGTGTACATGTGGAAGATGAAAAAATGAACCCAGAAGGTTGGAACTTATATGACACCAACAATGAGCTAATTATGACCTACCATACAAATTTCATTAATATCAGACGTGTAGTTTTTAATATTTGTTGGTTCGCGAAAATTGAGAGACAGACCGACAACAGACAGACAGACATGGAACCTAAAATATTTCCTAATGTCTGAAACGGATTACTGTATTGTAATTTTTGAAATCAGAGACAAAATATTTTCGTTTTTCAGAACAATCAAATAGCTTCCGTTACCTACGGTAACCTCAGGAGCAAAATGAGTTAGCCTCACATTCAAAAAAGAAAAACTAATTTTATTCTTAATGGTCAAAGAAAGGAGATTAAAAAAAAAATAATCAAAGTATAAATGGAAAAAAAATTAAAAAATAATTTGACTTTTCCAGACCCCTAGAATTAAAATTATGTATAAAGTACCACGAAATTTACATAAATGGCCAAACTGATCAATTTACACAATATATAAAGCAATTGTCAATTTAAATTTAAACTTAACTACCAACTGTTTACCAACTTAGCTACCAACTTCTTTGGACTCTTGGCCTTTTTCAGTATATTTGACTGACTTTATGTCTTTTATGTGACTCACAATATTAACATCAAGATGTCATATTTTTTAAGAAAAAGGTTATAATAATTTTATGATCTCTTTTAAGATTAGACTGATTAATGATCAAATTATTTTTAATAAATAAATGAATAGATTGTCAGTATTAGTACAATAATGTTTCTACCTTCCTAGTTACAACGAAAACCATTTATTTCTTTTTTTTTAACAGGAAATGTTTAATGATAAATGATGTGAATCATCATTTCAGACCAAAATATGATTTGACAATGACTTAATCACTAATGTTTACAAAAGCCGAAGAAAAGAAAATAAAGGTAGTACAAATATACTATTCTACTATTAACAAAAAAAACAATTTATCATCGTCAAAAATAACCTGGAAAGGTGGAAATGAAATGTTGTAGAAGAAAAGTCTGGTTAAGGTGAGAAAGTTTAGTTAAAGGAAATTTTTCCTTTTTCCCAGGTTCATTCATCAATAGGAAATACTGTTCCCGATGGCTTTCATAAAACACACCCCCCACTCCACTACCTCTCTAGTTTCAAATTGAAAAAGTTTTAATGTTTACTCAACTTCGTGAGGCTGAAAGTTTCATTTCCCCCTCTCCTCATCTCATTTTGACAAAAAAAATGGAGGATAATACAATGAGTTGTAATGGGAAAATGTAGTTTTCTACATCGTTGTCAAGAAAATTGGATCTTATTTATCTTTGCGACAGTAAAAAAGTACTTTTTTTAACAAGGGAAATTAACTTAATCTTTATCAAATTATATTAAAAAGTGAAATGTCGGAAAAAATAGAGACTGAGAAAAAATAAAGAAAGAGAAATAAAATAATGAAAATAATAACATCTAAAGAAACTTTGATAATCTTTTTGTTAAAAATAGTGTACAATGAAATTGAATAAATAGAAAAAAAATATAAATTAATTGAATAAATAAATACTTAAAAAGAGATTTTTATAATATATAAATCGTTGTACGATTCAAACTAATTAATTAACAAAAATATTTTTTAATTTGATATAAAAAGTAAAATCTGAATGAAAGAGAAGAGAGTAGAAAAATAAGGGTGTTTAAATTAATTATTAAAGTATAGTATTCAATCGAAATATAAACATCGGTCCGAGACAACTTATTTATACTTACTTAGCCCAGTATTTTCCATTTTGATAATTTTCGTGAGTACATTTATTTATTATCATAAAAATAACTTTTCCTCGCCGGTTAATCGAACCCGGCCTCACAGACTGACAGACACCGAACCAAATAAGTGTTTATGTCGGAAAAAGATTTCTTTCTTGGAATTTTTTGAAATTAGAGATATAAAAAAATCCTCGTTCTTCAGAACGATCATATAGCTTCCGTTTCCTTGGGTCAGCTCGGAAGCAATAATGGTTTGTAAAATCTTAACATAATTTGAGTACGTTATAAGAAAACGAGAAAGCTATGTGTCACACTAATTTGTTGACTATATTTATTAGCTAAATAATTGGCAGAATATTTTATTAATAAGTGGAAAATTAAACTTATTTAGTTAAGAATTACCTTACAACACATGACCATAAGACTATGAAGTACTTAATTAATAATAGTAATTAGCTTAGTTTCATATCATAATGTATTGTTGAAATACAAATAGAAACATAGTACTGTGCAAATATCGAGTATATAGGGCAAGTGTAGGTGACAAGATGAAGTAACAGTCAAGTGTTAGTGAGTGTTATCAAACATTTGTTGGTACAATACAAACACTCGGAGCCACTTGTAAACTCCTCGCCTTCATACTTGATAACACAAGCCATCAAATAACCATTCAAATATACATTTCAATATTTCCTCTTAAACATTACATGTTTTCATTAATGACAAATTAGATTTAATTTAGAATTTGTTTATAATTTTTTTACATTTTCCCTGCTTATAAATTAATGAATATTTTTTCTTCCGAGCTTATAGAATGTAACAGAACCATTATAATCATTCTGAAGAACAAAATTATTTAGGTCTCCAAACATCAGACGCGAAACCAAACTCCAGACTCGTGTCTATTGTTCAATATTTTAGCGAACCAACACTGCTAAATAACTGCTCTTCCGATTTTAAGGTATCAACGGAAGCTATGAGATCGTTCTAAAAGAAAAATATTTTATTTTAAATATTCCAAGACAAAATACATTTTACAAATCAGAGAACATTTTTGGTGTCGTTCCTCTATATCGGTCAGACGCTCAATTTTTGCGAACCAAAATATCCAAAAATGGGTAAATTATAACCATTAAAATTTCATTAAAATCGAACGAGTAGTTTTAGAGATACGTTGATTCGCAAATATTGAGTGACAAGCCGACAGAAGAAAATGTTCCTTATGTCTGAAACAGATTTTTGTCTTGGAATTTTTGACATTAGGGACAAAATCCGATCACATAGCTTCTGTTACCTTCGGTAAGCTCGGATAAAAAAAGGCAAAAATAAGTCTGAGACCACTCTAAAATTTCTTTGATACAACCCGATATATAGATAATCTATTAACTACCGTGGTCTCTCTTTTATAGACACAATATCAAAAATATTTACGGGAATATTGCACAACCGTCTCACTAAATGGTTAGATCAAAATGGTATACTAAAGGAGTGTCAGGCAGGCTTCCGAGCAGGCTATTCCACTATTGACCACATTTTTACGCTAGTGAATATTGTACAATTAAAATGGAAAGCGACTCAAAAGAAGAAAAAAGTTTATGCATTTTTCGTTGATCTTAAAGCAGCGTTTGATAGTGTTGATAGGAGAGCATTATTTTATAAACTTTCATGTTTAGGAGTGTCCACAAAAGTACTACGTTGTATAAAGGGATTATTTAGGGATACTTCTGCTGCAGTTTGGACTAAGAACGGTTTGACTGATAACTTTGAAATAACTGTCGGAGTTAAGCAAGGCTNATTGCATTTTAAATATAAATTGAGCCAAGTTAATTGTTATGAATTATAAGTTGCATCTTATATAAAGAGGCCGAATCTCGCCTAACGGTCAGATTGACCAAGGCTTTCGTTTGTGAAATTATTATTATTTGTTATTATTGTTATTGAATGAAATAAACGCTTAACTAACTAACTAGATAATCTATTTATATAAACATCCATTTATTGTAATTGAAGAGTTTAAAAATTTAAAAAATCGAATATTCTTAAAACACATTTTAGTATGGAAACCTAGTGACTGTTTTAGACGATTCTATGACGTAAATATGATATGAAGCCCAGTTAGTAGTTTATGATATGAAGCCGTACAAACTGTACTTAAGAACTTTGAACTTATTATCTTCAAATTCATTCTTGTCAATAAGTTTAAAAGATTATAATTTTATCGTCTTTGTTTTGCTTCCACGCTTACCAAAGGTAAGTGAAGCATAGTGATTGTTTTGAAGAATAAAATATTTATTATGTCCCCGATTTAAAAAAATGCGAGCATAGAAATCCAGTTTTAGACCATTCATTCACATAATACACTAGACCAAAATTTTTCCATGAAAATAATAATTTTGACATTTTCCTGTTTTGGCTACATAATTTGAAAAGTGTTACCAAAAAGCGTTACCCACATATCAGGAGGTCAGCAAGAGGTAGAAGGTAATTTTATTGAGTTTAATTTACTTTTTAATATTGTGATAGTGGGATAATTTGATTTTGAAATTCACTGAAAGTATTTTTTAAAAAAGGTTCTGACGAATTTGATTAAAAATCTATTTTTATAGTCAATTATTTTTAGTCAATTTAAAAGACAAATGCAACAATTTAAGTGTCGTTTTCACCGGATAAAAATAAATCTGATGTTGCTAAAAATCCCCTATTGAACACTTATAAAACACTAGATAAAATAGTTATTTATGTTACTAGGCAGCAAAATGCAGCAAAATTTTGCTGACAAGTTATTCGTACGGCTTTAATTCCGAGCTGAAGGCGAGGATAGGCTGAACAAATTTACTGCAGAGGCGAAGCCGAGGCAGGAAATTTACTATTTTACACAAATGCTATGGGAAAGTTCATAACCTATGATCCATAGTAACCTTTTCTTAAAATTTGCCAGCCTATTTCTTATTTTGCTGAAACTTTGAACTTTTGCTGACACTTTGATATTTTGCTGAAACTTTAGGCCGATCGGCCACCAGAAGCTGAGCGGAGCGGACCGGAGCGGAGCGGAGTGAAGCTGAGTGTAGCTGAGTCTAAGGGGTGCGGCAACCGAAAGCGGAGCGGAGTCGAGAGGACTGTAGCGGAGTCTACCTGACTCCGCTCAGATTTCGTTTGCGTGAACTAAACTAGTACAACCAAAACTTTTAAATAAGATAAGAGATGATAAAACAGGATTGATACAAACTATCGGAGAGCTTTAACAGCCGAATTAAAACCCTTTTTTTAAATACGCCAACACTAAATAGAGATTGAAAGAAAGATTAGATGGCTAATAAGACAGAGAAAATAAAGAAAACTATTTAATTGTGATAAACGTTTCCACCAATTATTAATGTCGTCTTCAGTCAAAAATTCAAACAAATATATATAACACTAATTCAAGGTAATTATAATTATTCATTATAAATTTTGACACATCCTTCTAATCCCACTGAAATCAAGTTTTAATTAAGAACCACTGCATAATAAGACGAATCTCCTCGATGAATAGTTGTTATGAAGATCACTTATACTACCTACCATTGATTTGTCTTTGTACTTATTGTTATTATATATTTTTTAGAATGTTATAAATTGTTACTATTTTTGTTCAATATTTTTAATTTATATTTATACGAGTACATATTAACATTTACTGGTTTTTTCGATGTCGGTATGTTATACCAACGTGCCAACGTGCCATTATTAAACGTCTTAACTGTTGACTTTTTTATTTCAAACCCTCTTTTATGGAGGTAGTATATTATATAATGAAACAATAATGACGTATGTAAGTATATTTTTTACTGAATGCAAATCTTAATTAAAACTTAATTTCAGTGGGATTAGAAATATTGTCAAAATTTAAAATTAGTAATTATAATTACTTTAATTTAATTCTTACATTCAACGAAATATGCTCCATGTCTGTGTGTCTTTGTATCTGTGTGTCTGTGTGTCTGAAACGTATGACGATAACTTGAGTAAAAGTTGACCGATTTTTATGAAATTTAGTACACATGTTCATTTTACCAATGTTCAGGACGAGTTCGTTGGACAACATTATCTGTCCAAGCGTTATCTGTTACGCGCAACGCTCGCGCAAACGTGTGGATCAAAATTAAAATTTGAATTTTAGGACAGGAAAAAATTCTATCTTTATCTATTCGGTGAGACGATAATTTTTTGCAAATAACATTTAGTTGTAAAACCAACAGCAACACCGTTATAAATTAATAAAAATCGTTAAAACATACACATATTTATTGCAAAACGCTCGCTTCAATGACAGAGCCACGCGATGCCTAGTTTATATATTATGCATGTTCGAATTTTAGAGTAAAACAAGGCTGAAGATGACATTAATATAATGTCGAAACGTTTCTCAAACGAAATAGTGATTTTCTACACTTAATTAGCCATCTAATTTCTCGTTCATTTATCTACAAGAGTGTATTAATCAATTAATAAACAGTTCATTCATTCAATTTTTTAATAATATTATTGTTGTGGGTGGAGGAGGAAGCGGAGTCAGCTTCCAAAACGGACCGTCAAAGCTGAGTCGAGATGCGTCGCTAGGCTCAGCTTCGCTCCGCTTCGCAACCGGTGGCCACCCCTACATTTAAAACAATGGGATTCGTTTTCACAAGCGGAGTCAACTACGCTCCCTCCGCTCCGCTCCGCTCAGCTTCTGGTGACCGATCGGCCTTATTATTTTGCTGCGTGTTTTTCGACATGTTTCCAAAGAATCAAGAAAAATGACATTTTGCAGATTGAAAACAGTACAACAATGCTTAATTTTGCCGCCGTGAGTAGATAAAATAAATTGAATTGTTGGATATAAATTCAACTGTACGATGTAATAAGAGAAAGTTTTGTTCGGTTTTTGACTCAACGAATATTAAACATTTATTATCAAGAAATTGCAAACGGTAGCATTTAAAAAAGTATAGATTTAGTGATATTATATTACATTTTTAAAGTTTATATTGGAAAAGTACATTATATTCAACCCACTAATACACTAACTAATAGGGGAAAACTCCAAACAGATCCAACTCAATGGAAATTCATATAATTAAATGAAGATATTTTTGTGATAAGTGTTATCACTTTGAGTCCTCATTGCCTGGGCCTTGAGTACTGTGGTTATTGGTAGACTGATGTTGCTAATAGCTACTATTCCGCTTAAATAATTAATTAAAATGATCAAAATTCTGATTACAATTAAATTAGACTTGGAATTGAAATAATTGATAAGGATGCTCAATAATAAGTATTAACCTGCAGCTTAAAGGTAATACTCCATAAACACAAGATATCTCACCAAATTAGATCACTAAGAATTATGAAGTTGTTGAACGATTATTACACGACGCAGATGTTGTAATGGCCATTACCTCCAATACATATTATTTGTTTATGTGATTACATATAGAAATATTTAGAAAAATCACCCCCCCCCCCTTAGTTTCACCCTCATTAAACTCTTATAATCATTATAATAGATTACGATCATAATAGTCAGGGTGACCATAGGCAAAAATGTAACTTATACATACTCTTTCCAAACCTTTTTGTATGGCTTGTTTAGGCCAAGTCTGACACCGTTTTCCTCTGTGACTTTTTTTAGTTTTGGGGCGTTTTTTTTATTATTTGAACCCTAAAATTTTGACGCGACAGTCTGGGAAATTGGAAAAAGTCCTGCTACAGACATTATTAAAATGTTGATTTATAGGGTTCAAATATGTATCTTGAGAAAATCAGCTGGTTGTTAATAATTGATTAACATTAATTAAAATTAATTAATATAATTAATTAATATAATTGATTAATAAACAGCTGATTTTCTCAAGATACATTATTTGAACCCTATAAATCAACATTTTAACATTATCTGACGCAGAACTTTTTCCGATTTTCCAGTCTGACGCCTCAAAATTTTAGGGTTCAAATAATAAAAAAAACTCCCCAAAACTAAAAAAAGTCACAGAGGAAAACGGTGTCAGACTTGGACTAAACAAGCCATACAAAAAGGTTTGGAAAGAGTATGTATAAGTGACTTTTTTGCCTATGGGCACCCTGACTATAAATACAAAGCGAATAATTTGATGCAGTGAAATGTTTTATCTTTTACGTTTTATCCTATATGAGCTAAATAGGTTTACAAAAAATGACATCATTCTGGATAATTAATTGTGACCAAATATTTGTTAGTAGCAATAAGAGAAAGTTATTGGACTCATATAAGAGACATGTTTTAACCTGGTAACTACATGTCCTGATAAGCATGGCGTGGCTTATCATATACATAACCATAACAGATAACTACAGCCCTCGTAAGGTTTCATTTAGGATATCCCAGAGTTGGTTTTACCTCATGTTTGAGTAGATGACAAAATAAAAACACGCTAAAAAGGTTAAGAAAATCGAGTGGACAAACTGTAATACTGGTCTACTAAGTAGACATTACTCTAGGTTATGCAAAGTAAAGGGAAATGTAATTACTTTGAGGGCTTCATCGTGTGAGATGTTGGTAAAGGGTGTTCCGTTGACTTGAAGTATAGAGTCACCAGATCTCAGCCCAGCCCTCTCAGCTACACTCCCCTCTTCCACCCGAGAGATGTACACTCCTGAAACAGCAAACCATTCGGTACATGAAGACATAGTGTTACAGTTTATGAGAATAAATGTAAATAAATTAATAGTAATTTAAAAAAAAAAAAAAAAAGCTTTTATTTGTATTCTTCTCAGCAAACACTTTCATTTGATACCCATATCATTGGCTTACTTAAAAAAAAACGAGTCTCTATCTTGGGCTGTCCACCATATTGGATTTAGAATGACGTCACTTATCCATCCATAATCATCCAAACTAAACGCGTATGCAAAATTGCAATTCAAACCGGTTGAGGATAACTGCTTTAAAATTCAGATGCAAGATTCGACCCCAACATACATACAAACATTGCATAACTATAGGTGTGCAATGCAGTAATCTTAAACAATAAACATTTTTTATTTATAAACATCTGAAATCGGACCAAAAATATTAATATTTCTGAAATATAGTTCAGCTACATGGAGTAGGAATTGCCCAAGCAACTGCAACTGTAGAGACCTTTTTTATTGACCAGCATGGCTGTGTTTGGCTTACCAGACCTAAATCTACAGTAACGGTAAGACAACATGATTTTTCAACTAATTGGCCAACATAAGGCTAGGTTTACATTTCAGTATTCTATCAGTAAACTTTATCTAAGTGAGTGAAGTGTGTCAATACAGAGTGTAATTTTGATCACTTAGTTTTCTTAAATAAATATAGCTTCTAAAGATGAACTGGTTTGGTTAATGAGGAATATTTTGGTATAATGGAGAGCATATACCAACAACTAGGTAAAATGTAATCTGTGATGGTAATGACATCACCGTAGACAGAGATAATAGTTTAGACTCTGTTGAAAGAGCACTCAGAACACGCTACCCCGCATTACTTTAAAGAAAATCATATTTAGCATACCATTTATTTACCACTCTTAAGTCTAAATTTTTCAATGATTTCCAAATTATTATTATTTTTTTTAACATATGTATTCAAGACAAGAAAAGAAGTTCTTTATTAAAAATAATAAGATTTCGTAGCAATATTATTTACCTCCAGCAGGAAGAAAAAGTGAACTTTCCTCCCTAGCTTACAGGGAGGGATGTCACTCATTGCACCCGGTCGTGTAAAACAGGGAGTAATGAAAAATAAGGGAATCATGAACATTCATGATTCCCTCCAGTGTTGCCCTAGGTAAAGCACAAGTAAATAAGGTTGGTACTTTTGTTAATGCCTAAATCTATAAAAGGTTGGTTCCAAGTTCCAACCACACCTCAAACTAGCTTCAAACTGTACGACGCATGTGCATTAGCAAAAAACATCCAAATGTGGTCCGATGCGCATGTGTCGGACAGTTCATCTTCACACATGTCATGTAACCTCAACAAAGGTTGCCACTGTAATTCAGCAGAAAAACAAACAAACAAAAGTTAAAAGTGAAATCATAATTTCTAAATGTAGATAATAAACGTCAGTTGTCAACACCATTCAATACAGGACTCAGCTTCCAGCTGATTCTCCCATTTAATTATAGCTATGCAATTCAAATAATTACCATCTATAATCTAATTTTAACGTGATTAAACTTATTTAGAGAATTGTTAATATTATATCTAATTAGGGTTTTGTAGATACTTCTCAAAACCCTTATGCCGAGGGTGATGTGTCCGTCTGTCCGTCGCTCTTTGGTTCATAGCGCCCGAACCGTTTAAGCTAAAATACTGAAATTTGAAACACTGGCGTAACTTCCGGGCCCAAACACAGGACATATACACAAAAGTTAAAAATTTAATATGCGCATGCGCAATTCGAAAAAATGCGGTAAAGTCAAAAATTTAGATTTTTTTTAATTTTCGAGTGGGGTATCAAATGAAAGCTGCTGAATAGCAGATTACGAATATATGAATAAATTTTTAAATTTCGCTTTCCTTATTGGTCAAATAAATCAAAATACACCCAAAATTGCCCCCCCTCAACTACCATATAACGGCTGGATGTAAAATTTCAAAATAATTCATACTAATACCCTATTGTGGGGTGATGTAAATTCCGGGAGTGCATCGAAAAATTTTAAAAATTGCCAATTTTAGGCGCGAAAATTTAAAATTTGCCCAAAATTTTATTTTTTTAAAATTTTGAGTTGGGTATCAAATGAAAGCTGCTGAAGAGTAGGACACAAATATATATTTGCTGTTTTAAATGTTGCGTTCCTTATTGGTTTATTACTGATAAAAAACATTGTGACCTCCCGGGGCATCGAACCCGGGACTCTTGAGATTGAAAACAAGAAATCATAATTTACATAATGGGTATGCTTACTCATCTACAAAACCCTAAAAAGTACTTGGACTATGTACTTCCTTGTGATTTTTTTTTTTTGTTGAATGAAATAATTTAAAATTAAAATCTTTCCATATTTTTGTCTCCCTTCTACCTCGGGGGTAAAATCACTTGCACCCTCGTGATAATTTAGTCCCGAGGCGGAGCCGAGAGAGTGAACGTTATGGTTTCCTCGGCTTCGCCTCAGGAACCAAATTCATCGCTCAGGGTGCAATCACTTGCTTTACTCCCTTGGTGCGTAAATAACTATAGTCCAAAAAAGTGGCTTTAAAATGTTGAGCAAAATTATACCCCAAGGCGAATCAAGACATTAATGTTAGCTCCAATTTGGGGGCGCTACCCCCCAATTTCCCTGAAAAAACGCGAAAAAATTAATTTCTAGAAAACGGTTGTTATTTTTAATTCTTTTCAGTATTTCTACTGTTTTCGTTATTCGTTACCAAGAATAAGATGTGTCTAAAAATATGTTATAGTGCCGCTGAAAAACTAATAAATACCTACTAAATATAAATGAAATTGTTTCTGTCCTCTTAAAAATACTTAAATAACAAAAGTAAGGTTATTTATGGTAACAATTTAAGCTGTGGTTATTTTAAATAACAAAGATAAATCGATCTGTTTTGAAAGAAAATATCTCGGAGACACTTTAATCTAGCTTTAAGCATGAAGTTAATACTTAAAGCTAGAGGGTCGGTCTTATGCTGACAGCTCTAGTAGAAGCGGAAGTAACATAGAATAAATTAACTTCCATAGTAAATTCGTTTTAATACCAGTGCAAAGTCGGTTTCTTTCTTCAGCAAGTCGATTTATGGTAAAAGAGAAATGCACTGTGTAAAGTCAATGAGTTCCTTATTGCCTTGAATAAAGATAATAAGCAAATTTGAAAGAAAAACAAAATCACAATTAATTAAACTTTTTCGGCGACATTGAGATAGAGAAGTGACGAACTTAACAGACTTTCGGAAAAATTAGCTGAATAATTATTATTGAACGAGCTTAGTGATCTCTTCATTTCAGAGACTTGGCTTTAAAAAGTTTGTGAGTTTGTTTGTCTAAAGGTAACTGAAGTAAAAATTAACCAGTAGCGGCCCCCAATTAGTAAGTAAGTCTTAGTTTAGATTTAGTTTTCTCTAATGCCGGTTTAGCACTGCGTTGGTACAAGAGGTGAATTGTCGTAAGTCATTTTTGTTTACAAGCCGCGCCGTCAGGACATTACATGTTTTTTTTTGTTGCTTGTATCGTTTTGTAATCAACTGCTTCGTCTAACGAATTAAATACAAAGACCTCTAACTCCAACTCCTGACCCCCTACGTCATATCCCAACTCCTCGAGACCATGCTCACCCCCACTCCTTTAACCGTATTGTTTGTGTTGATTCTTTAAAGACACATTACAGTATAAATTGTTAACACTCAGTGCTAAATACTTAAGTGTTAAAAACCGATTTGAACAAACATTGAGCACACAGGTGTATCATATTATTTGTGACAGCTACATAGTTTTAAGGGGCCCACACACTTACAGTTTAACTGCAGGCCGTTATCTTATTCGATTATCGTAAGGCTAAAATCGCAGACCACCACACATTTACAGTCCACCGCCTGCAGGCAATCGTTAAGAACTACAGATCTGTGCCTGTATGCGCCACACACTGTGCGATGAGCGCCTGCAGGCCGAGATCTGTCGATTTTTAACTGCAGTCCGACGGAAGGAAATAAACAAAATAAAGAGTATTCACTCTACATGACTGCAGGCTGCAGGCCGACTGGCGACTTTGTCCTTGAGGCACAGGCCTGACAGTCCACAGAATGTCGTCTCTCCTGCCATCCGAGCCTCGCCTCTACCCTCCACACACCTACAGTTCTCCTCCGACTGCAGTCCGTCATCTTAAGAAAAACTGACGAGTGTGTGGCCAAGCTCCGTGGACTGTCAGATCATTATCTTCAGTTAAACTGTTAGTGTGTGGGCCGCTTATAAATAACAAGCTTTTTGTCTTCGTGACGCATTATTAATCTTTCTAAAGGTCTTGAAGAGTAGGAAAAGAAATAGTGTTATTATTAAAATACCACATCTAGTATATTCAAGATGGTGGCTATGGCCAGTGTCCAATATAGTAGATGGCTAAAGATAAAGTTTTTAGTCAGCTTGAAATGGATATACTCGTAGATCTTTTTTAAGGTCTTGAAAAGTTATAAAAGAATGTGTAACTATCATAGTTAATAATTCACATTATAATATATTATATCAATAACATTCTGATAATGTTCTACATATTTTATTTTTACTTTTAAGGCTTAAAGAAAAAACTTGGACCATACCTACCAAATATTTTGACGGGAAAAGTAAAAAAAAGCAGCACGGTACAATTTATTTGATAATTTTTAATTATAAAAAAGCTTCATACCTACAAAATTTGAATAAACTTTTATGGTTAAATATTTCCCGAAATTATGACACAAGTAACGTACTTAAGTATAGGATGACATATGGAGAGTTAATGTGGAATATATTCATGTCATCATTGTTTTGTTGCCAGCTATATGATATCGCGTGAATACTCAGCTTCATCATTTGTTTTAGACTAAAGGGAGTGGAAATGCTTGGTTCGCTAGAAATGCATATCAACGGAAAATTACTTTATGTTCTCTACACTACAAACAGTTAGTCTAATTATTTAATAAAAGTTTGAAATTAACTTAAACTTAAGTACCTTTAATAAGTGTTTAATAAAGCCAGTTTATAAAATTGAGAAACTAACAAAAGTACGACTAAATATAGTCATATATTTTCAACGTCGACAGGGCTACAATAATTTATAATCGTATAATAATTTTAAATTATTAGGGATCCCCAAATAAATAAACTGAAGAAACAGTTACCTATAAACAAAAGTGACAACGAAAGAAATATTTTTAAAAAAGTGATTTTTTTATTAATTATTTTTATTTTAAAATTTATTAATNGTATGTGAGAGTAGTGTACTGAGTTTGTTTGAAAGAGATAGAAGGGAGGTAGGGCATTAAATGTAATTCACATTCTGGAACCAAATGTGGACCACTTACTGTTCTTTTATTACCTAGTTCCTTTTAATGAGTTATTTGGTTTCTTTATATACTGAAACTAAATTTTTTATGCTAAATATTTTTTTTTAAAGGAGTAAAAACTAGGGTTAACAAAACTAAACTTGATAATTGTGGACGAGCTGAAACATCAAAGAATATATAAGATACCCTCTTTTATATCAATTTCTGGATTTTTTGCAATTTCCAGGTGAAAATATCTGAGACATGTACTAAGTTGTCATGGTTTTTTAAAACCATTTGGAGACTACGTACTTAAGTATAGGATGACATATGGAGAGTTAATGTGGAATATAATCATGTCATCATTGTTTTGTTGCCAGCTATATGATATCGCGTGAATACTCAGCTTCATCATTTGTTTTAGACTTACCCATTTTTTTTTTTTTTTTTTTAAAAAGTGGTTTTTAAAAAATACCTGTCTGACGTGTACCGTATGTGCAAACGCGTGGAGCCTAAAATATTGGGCCGATTGTGCAAAATCGAGAAATGAAATTTAGCTCCAAATTTGAGGGCACAACTCCTCAAAAACAATGAAAAAAGTATTTCTCAAAAACGGTTTTGACCAAAAAAAATTCTCAAAATGTAGTCTATTTAAATATAAACCTTACTATATCAGCAGTTTTCTCTGGAAAAATCAAGTTTCTGAGAAATTACTTTAAACCCGGTCGGAGAGAGGCCGGGTTCGATTCCCCGCTGACGCTGAGTACAATATGAGCTTATAGTGATGAGTACGATGAGAGCTTTTAGTACAGTATATCGCCAATAGGAGCGCGTTGTCTCGGACTGATTTTCTTAAAAAGGTTTCATGAAATATGTTTTCAAAGATGTACATAAATAATTTTTAAGTAAAAATAATATTCCCAAGATTATAGTGCTCGCAGATCGTATTTATGAATTAAAATGATTTTTTTTTCATGAATAATTTTATACTTTTCTTTAAATATAACCTTTTAGCAAAAATCTAATAATACATTCCGTTACTTTTAAACATCTTCGTAGTAATTTTAAAAACCGTGAAAAAGAAAAATGTGTTAATAATCCTAGACTAAAAATATAGGAAACTATTATTTTTAATGGTATTACAAAGAATGGTGTTACAGCTACACTTTTTTACAAACCTTTTTTTTAATATTGATTCATTGTTTTTAACTGGTTAAGACATAAGGATCTGTAATGATTAGTACGGGAACGGTTTGCCTTCCTAGAGCCAAACCACGAACCTTGCTATAAAGAGACCACCACGGCAGAACAGTTTAGAAGGCAATTATAACAAATGGACTTACCAATAAATTCTACTGAACTACACCCAACTCCAGCAAAGAGGATTCTTCCCTAGTCATTTATTATCCTATCTTTTAAGTGTTCTAGTTCCACATTGTTACCCAAAGACACGATATATATATATACATATATATNGTGAAAACTGTTTTGGTATTCAAAACCACTGTGAAAACTCACTAACTTAAAAAAAAACTTTTGAGATCAAGCTCACAACAGAAAATTTTTGGTTGTGTGTTGAAACTGTTTAGAAAAAATAGCATGGAAACAGGTTTTGAATTGAATATAGAATTGTCATGCTCAGTATGTATGATTTTTATAGCCACCATCTTGAATTAAGACAGTAGATAGTAAAATATCATTTTTTTAATTGATTATTGCAACTACAATACATTATATTGTTATAAGCAATACAGATCTATAAAAGTAGGCGTATGACTTGAAAACGGCAAGATGTAAAGAACTATCCAGTGATAGCACTTACTGAATTGGTACAAAATTTATTTTGTGAGTTATAATATAGAAGTAAATTAAATTAAAAATTAATATTATTTATTTATCCAAGAGGTTACGTGGCCACTGCCTTCTTAGGTATCTAGGGAGGTTGAGGGCTGTGGACTAGTGGATTGGAATGGAAAGGGAATTGTGGAAGGATTTGTATCGGGAGATGGCTAATTCGGGATTTTGATCATTTGTCGGGAGACGGACAAAGGGGACATTGAGGTCAAGGGAATTTGAAACATAGAAGGGAGCATCGGCTATTTTTCTTTGGATCTTGGAATGGAGAAATTGGATTCGATAAGAATTGGAAGGCTAGGTACAACCCCAGAGTTCTATGGCATATGTCCAATTATAAATCTTTGGAGGACGATAAGGAACATATGGATTTATAAATCTTTGGAGGACAATAAGGAACATATGGATTTATAAATCTCTGGAGGACAATAAGGAACATATGAATTTATAAATCGTTGGAGGACAATAAGGAACATATAAATTTATAAATCTTTGGAGGAAAATAAGGAACATAAGAATTTATAAAACTTTGGAGGACAATAAGGAACATAAGAATTTATAAATCTTTGGAGGACAATAAGGAACATAAGAATTTATAAATCTTTGGAGGACAATAAGGAACATATGAATTTATAAATCGTTGGAGGACAATAAGGAACATATAGAATTTATAAATCTTTGGAGGACAATAAGGAACATAAGAATTTATAAATCTTTGGAGGACAATAAGGAACATAAGAATTTATAAATCTTTGGAGGGTCTATGATCCCTTCAATCCTCCCTGTTTCATGGTCACATACCTATTCATTCACATCGTTATTTACCAATTTATGTATATCACTATCCCGAGAAATATATTGATTCCGAATTTTTAAATAACAATAGATAGAACCTCACAGGAAATTGAATCATTTCCACGATGAAAGGAAATTTTGTATAAGAAATAAATATATTTTGCGATATTTATGGATTTAAATACAGTATTCATATTATTTAAGAATGTTGTGTCCGAGTTGGACGCACCGATATTTTCTACAGTTAAGTGATTAAGTATATTTTAATAAAAAAAATTTAAGATGTATTTTATATTTTAAAGTAAAGTAGGTAATGGATATTTTTCGGGATAGTCTACTAAATTACGTGTAAAGCATCCAACTTATTTGTATATTGCATGCAATTATATATAAACTAAACACTAAAAAAAAAAAAAAAAATTATTACAAAACAAAATCTAAAAACATATATATTCTGAATGTATAAAAGCAAAAGAGAGATAAGTAGGAAGGGTGGGGAAAGAAATTTACAACAATAGTAATTAAAAGAAAAGCTCTCTTCTGTGTAAGAATTCGGGGCCGAAATAGTGGGAAATCTTTTGAGCCGAAATTGCGGGAAATCTTTTGAAGAGAAGAAAATACAAGGAAATAGAGGGAGGAAAGCGGAACAGGCAAAATACATGACAAAATGAAAGCCGCATTACAAAAAAACCTTTTATATTTAGAAAAATAAGAGACCGAATAGGACAAAACTAGACGGATAAAAACAACTTCTTTTCTTTGAAATGTATAATTTTCCTCTATTTTCAAATCTTTATTTATATTTAAGAGAGCATTATGTGTTTTTAAAGAAGATTCTATTTTTTTGTTTTTGTTTTAGCTTTATTTATTTTTTATTTTTATTTTTATTTATTTTATTTTTTTGCTTTTAATTTTTATCTAGACATTCATTTTAAATATTTTGTTGAATGTTTTGAAAACACCATATACTTTAAATGAGTTATTATTAAAAAACAAAAAAAAAAAAAAATCCATATAATATATAAAAAACATTTAGTTCAATAAAACAGTTGTAACAATAAACGTCATTCTGACCCAATGGAAAATATTTAGTTTCTATTATCTATTGAACAATCTGAATTTTTTTTTTTTTTTTTTTTTTAGGGTGAAGGCACATTTAACTACCTAGGTCATTACAGGGGTTATCCGGCCACTTTATTCATCTAATTAATAAGATCTTCAGTGTGAAACATGTCTCACCCCTCTGGGATTCGAACTCAGTTACTCACTTATCCCGTTAAGGATTGGTGGTTTCCGAATAGTGCACTACTGTTTTTTTATAATTTCTAAGATTAGAGTTGGAAATCTCATCTGTAGGATCAATATTGGCCCCTGAAAATTATTATTGAAAAAATTCTTGCCCCCCTTCCATAAAACAAATCATTGTTTTTAGGTGGTTTTTAGGAGATGCCACCAATCAATTAGGGATTTGTACTTCTGATGACCTTAACAAAAATGATATTGTCTGTAATGTTTGATGGTTTACATCCTTTACCACCTTAAAGTAGGTGGTTAACGGAATGAACCACCAAACCCCTAAGACAACGTAATTTATTAAATTTTCACAACTCAAGCTAAAAATCTGCAAATAACTCGAGAGCGCTAATTAAAAACAATATTAAATCAAAAATGGTAGAATAATAAGTATTTTGACAAAAATCCGCTCTAAGAAATTGCTTCTATGAGCCACAAAAAAAAAAAACTAGAGACATGTCATCCAAAACCACTGTAATTTTTTTTTTTTTTTGCCTGTTCCTTAAAGGTTTATTTACTTCGTACTTGGTAATAAATATAAGATTCTCTAACCCGAACTGTATTTAATTAATATCAAAATCAATCCAACAAAAGTCGATTAACATTTTCTTATAGCTCATATATATATAGTCTATACTGAATTAAAAACTCATCAAATTTAATTAATTTATAATCATTTAAATTAAAAAATTGTCTAAGGGGTAGTTATTTACCCTGCTCTGATATTTGGCTGCATCAGATTGATTTTCATCAAAATCTCGGAAAGTAGATTTTCACGGAAAAAAAGTAAATATGGCTAGATTTTGACGGATTTACAAGTTTCAAAAAAGTGGTTTTAAATGGTTTTTAAGTGGGATTTCTTCAGTCTGTGCAGATACGTCGAGCCTAAACTAAAGAGACAATTTGGTGGGACGCAATTTGGCCTATACCCCGAGACCCGAGACCAACTTGATAATGGACCGTATGATGTGTACGAAGAATGATAGACACACGGATAGCCGTTCGACCGTATCTACACGTCTCACTTTTTCTGCCCGTTTTCTGCCAAAACCAATGCAAAAAGTATAGTGTGGATGCACTTTCAGTTTTGGCTTATCCGGAGATCGTACGGTAAACGGTATACAGGGTGGCACAAAAGTATGGAAACCCCTGAATAACTAGTAAGAAATTCATTTTTTTTGAAAAAGTTAAATACAAAAGTTTCAGGAATTTTCCTTAGCTATTCAATGGTGACCTTGGATTTGACCTTAAACTTGCCCTTAAGGGAAATTTAAAGGTCAACTTTGTAATTTGAAATGGGATCCCCCATTTTTTATTGCAAAAAAAGGAAATTTTATGTAAAATATGACCTTGACCATGTTCTTAAGCATGCCCTTTAAGGTCATTCTATGGTCAAAATTGTTTTTCCAATGGGAAATCCTAATTTTTATTGCTGATTGCGAAATAACCAAATTTTTACTTTTAATAGTGGCCATGACCATAGCCTACACAACGCCATTGAAAATGACCTTCAAGGTCATTTCAACCCTTCCCCCTCCCCTTTTTTTATTAATTTATTAGTTTTTAGTACTTTTATTCAATTTTTTTTCTTGAAGGTCGACCACATCCTTGACCATGACCAGAAATAAGACCATGAAGAAAAAAAATGAATAAAAGTACTAAAGACTAATAAATTAATAAAAAGAGGGGAGGGGGAAAGGTTGAAATGACCTTGAAGGTCATTTTCAAGAGCGTTGTGTAGGCTATGGTCAACTCCACACTCGCATGCAAAATGCTACTTTCCACACTCGACGCGTAATGTACTATTACGATTCATTACTACACAGTTAAAAGTATTTTGTGTAATATAGTGTTTGTTTTTAGGATTACGTTTTAGTTTTAGTCTGGCCCAGCTATATGTTTCCTCCGGATGGCGAGGAAATCCCTATTAAGAGAGTTGGAGTTAAATTTTATCCTTATTTAATAATCATTTTGGAAAAAGTCCTGCGATATTGTAGGAGGACCCAATTTCATGTAATTTATTTTGATTTTGTTAATCAATTTTCATTTTCCATATTAACCTAAACAAATTATTAAGTATATACTATTATATTTAATGAAATTGCCTACTCAATAAACCAATATGATAGTAATAGATATAAAATAGTAATAATATACACCCACTGATTGCAAGCATTGCTTGGGCGAATGCTTGTATACAACTATTTCTACAGGGTACACTTAGCACCACTATAAACATTCCGGTTTCAATAAATTTATTTGGTTATCTACCCTTTAGAAATAATAGTGATTCACTATAAACATTCCAGTTTCAATAAGTTTATTTGGTAATTATTCCTTCATTAGTTATAGTGATTACATTCGCTATGAAAATTCTGGTTTCAATAAGTTTATTTGGTAATCACCACTTCAGTAATTCTAGTGATTACATTCGCTATAAACATTCCCGTTTCAATAAGTTTATTTGGTAATCACCCCTTCAGTAATTCTAGTGATTACATTCGCTACAAACATTCCCGTTTCAATAAGTTTATTTGGTAATCACCACTTCAGTAATTCTAGTGATTACATTCGCTATAAACATTCCCGTTTCAATAAGTTTATTTGGTAATCACCCCTTCAGTAATTCTAGTGATTACATTCGCTACAAACATTCCCGTTTCAATAAGTTTATTTGGTAATCACCACTTCAGTAATTCTAGTGATTACATTCGCTATAAACATTCCGTTTTAAAGTAAGTTTATTTGGTAATCACCCCTTTAGTAATAATAGTGATTAAATTCGCTATAAACATTCCGATAAAACATTCACTATAAACATTCCGGTTCCAATAAGTTTATTTGGTAATTAACCCTTTAGTAATAATAGTGATTACATTCGCTATAAACATTCCGATAAAACATTCACAATAAACATTCCGGTTTCAATAAGTTTATTTGGTAATCATCCCTTCAATAATGATAGTAATTGAATTAATTATTTGTATTTTGTTAGTTTTTGAGGTTAATAATAATATAGAAAGGTAACAGTAGCTTCATGATTTTAAATGAAAAGAAGACGTTTATGTATAAAATAGATTTTGGTTTTACGGACGAAAAAGCAGGAAAGTGATCGACAGGGATAAAATTGAATTGTGGCTGCTGCCTCTCCTGTTAGGTCCTTTCTTACCAAGCCACAAATTGAAATTACCTCTAAAATCTATTATTTCTCGGGCTTTAGGAGGAAATAAAAAAGAAAAGAGGCAAAAACTTTTCTCTAAAGTAAGAATAAGTCTCCAATAAAAAGGGAGTAGAAAATCAAATAAAAACCAATTAAATAGAATCATTAATAGTACGATCTCTAAATCATGATTATTTTTGCTTCCGAGCTTTTAAAAAGTAGAAGACAAAAATTTGTTTTAGACTTCAGGGAACATATTTGGTTTCGTGTCTGTCTGTTTGTCGCTCAATTTTAGTGAACCAACATTTCTTAAAAACTACTCATCTGATTTTAAATTTAATTTTTTTTTTTGGTAGGTTATAGTTAGCCCATTATTAGTCCCATATAATATGAGTTTAAACTTTCTGCGTTCATATGTTTCTCCTTTCACATGCGCACAAACATACATTTATTTACACCTATATCTTCAAAAGGATTCATCTCTTCGTGTCTACCTCTCTATCACTCAATTTTTTTGAACTAACATCTTAACAAAAACTTCTCGTCAGATTTTAATAGAATTTTGGATGATAGGTCATAATTAGTCCCATTTAAAGTTTCAACCTTCTGCACCTTTTTGCTTATCATCTACATGCTCACAAACAAACAATAATTTACATCTATATCTTTAGAAGGACTCGTTTGATAATGATAAAATTAGGATGGCTTGTGGAAAGTAGCCCGGAGATAGTCCTAGATTTATTTTTTATTTGACAGTAATAAGTTATGAGAAAGTTATGTTCCGAAATAGGATATGACAAAGTTATGTGCCACACTAATTGGCAGACTATTTTATATAGACGTAAAGGAAATAAATTTAATACGATGCAACAAAAATACAATTTAGTTTACGAAGAAATTATTTGCCTTTTTTTACGATATAAATGCATAAATTTTCGTGTTTGAAATTAATAATTGCAAAATCATTATAAAATAACTTCACCCACCAGGATTGGATTGACTTTGTTTATACAATTTATTTTAAATTATTTAGATATATAAATATACATTATTAATTATTAGATATGAAAATAGACTAATCATTATTGTTGACGCATAACCATCCCTACACCTTTAACTTTCCTTAAATTGCAACTGCAACGCCATCTCTGGGTCTAGAGTGGAATTAAAGTTAGCACCTTTTTACTTTAGCCCCCCCCCCCCTTGGTTCTAAACAATAGTCTGCCCCACAAAAGTCTCAAAGGTATGTGTGTTTGTCTCCCCAAGACATTAGCTGGCCATACACAGACGCTCTTTCATTCCGAAAATTGTGGCATGTGCAAACGGGAGAGGAAAGAGGAAATGAAAGAACGGGAAAGGAAAGTGTGGAGATAAGTTTAACCCATAAGTTTTTCCCTTGGTAAATCATGTCATGTGGAAACGGGAGAGGATACGTGAAAGGATACGGGAGAGGAAAGAGTGGCAAGTAAAATGGGAACAAATTGTTCGATAAAGGGATTTCTCAAGTGATTGCATGGCGCGTTATCATTTAAAAGGAAAAAAAACTTTGGTGTATGGGAGAAAACCTTAATTTATCATGTCATTTGGCGTCGCGCGTTGTTCACCCACGTGGAGTGGGGCGAATCCCTTCCCGTTTTCCTCTCTTGTGTCAACGCAGATGATAATCATAAGGATATTTTTCGTGAATCGTTTGTCAAATCATTTCCCGTATTTTCATGGCGTGTGATACAGTCCACAATCACACGAGCTTTTAGAAATTATTTGGAAAGACGCCGCGATTTTCGAAATGAAAGACCGCCGTGTATGGCCAGCTATTGAGACACCTGGGACAGTTTTACATTTAGTATTCCTTTATCTTAATAGTTGATTACACTAACTATTAACACATAGGTATATAGGGGGGGGGGGGGGTGCTAAAGTAAAAAAGTACACTAAAATTAAATAGTATGATTTATGTAAACCCGCAAGTGCTACTCTTACCGTAGCCTCCGTGTTTAACCTGGATTCAGCATAGCATCTCACTACGTGACTAGACCAAGAAGTCACTTGCCTTGTGTCACGTGCCCTAGCTCATAACCTCATAACACCGTAAGTGCCCTTTTTTTACTTTTCCCTTTATTCTGTAGCTCCACTCAACATTTTTACATTTCCCCCATACCCCCTTGAACCTCAGGCGTTAATTGTTTGTTTCGCTCGTTATACTATATTATATTAGCGTGATTCACAGATTTAATTATATCTTATTTACGTGTTTTATTTTATTACGTGTATCCGTACTTTGTGTGAACAATAACAATTTACTAAAAAACAATTCATTTTTAAAATATTCTTAGTGAGAATCCAAAGCCTTTGTAGATATATAAAAATTGTAAGCCTTGTATGTTACTACTCGAATAATCTTTTATAAAACTTTTACCGTATTAACATAGGAAAATATTTAGATTTTTAGATAAAGCACGAACGCGAAGTGCTTTTAATTTTTACTAATAGCTTTAGCCAGTACATTATCTGCTACATGAATAATGTACATAATAACTTGGGATGAACTTAAGTAATTTATCGTTGTACATTGATAGCTTTGCTTTAACTTTAAAATTATTACAGAAAATATATAATAATTCCAACATCAAGTATGACTTTTCCGCTTTAAAATTAAATACAAATGTGAAAGAAGTTTTACATAAGGTAATGAATTAAATATCTTGATATACATATTTTTGCCAAATAAACTATTTATAATTTATAAATCGGTTAAACTGTATCGCGAAATGCACGCAACTAGGTAGCTAATTTAATTTTATATGAAGCAGCCTCGGTCTGGTTGCGAGAGCTTTGTTATATAGTTTATATGGCCGATGGTGTCATCTATTACGATACTGTTAAATCATTTAGCTGGCTAAAGATAACCACAGACTGTTACGCCATCAATTATTATTATCATATTTATAACTAGTTTGACATTAACATGGTTAATTTTTGGACTCGGAATCAAACGAAAAATGAGACGCTTCGATTTTTTTTTTCTTTTTACCTACTCTATAAAGAGAAAGAATTTTGATGGTGTGGAAATTTGATTATTTTGAGAATTCGATGGAATTATACGTTTTGAGGTCCCCTGAGTCCTAAAAAATGGGTTTTAAAAAATGTCTATCGTCTGTACAGACACCTAGAGCCTAAATTATCGGGCCGATTTTGACGAAATTTGTTATAACATATTAAATCATACCCCAAGGTGAAATCGAGAAATTATATTAGCTACAAATTTAGGGGTGCTATCTCCCAAGAACTTTGAAATAACTTAAAAAAAATGATTTCTCAAAAAATTGTTGCGACGATTTTGATTAAAAAATTCTTAAATCTAATCGATTTAAATACAATTCTAACGATATAAGCCGTTTTCCCGGGAAACATGTAGTTCCTGAGAAAATATCACGAAACGCGCGGACGGAGAGAGGCCGAGTTCGATTCCTCGCCAAGGAAAGTTATTTAAGATTGATACATTTTGATGGAATGTTCAATTATTATTAAATGCACCTATGAAAACTAATAAATGCAACACTCTGGACTAAGTATTAATTATGAACTCATATGTGGAAACGTTTGCCTGAATTGTCTAGAACCTATTTTTACTTTCTCATATAAAAGAGAAATTATTCTGATGGCGCGAAAATTTGATTTTGAAATTTTGATGGATTTACACGTTTTGAGGTCCTCTGAGGTCAAAGAAGTGGGTTTTAAAAGACATATTTGAAGAAAACCACTTTTTTGGATTCAGGGGACAATAAAACGTGTAAATCCACCAAAATCTTAAGATCCAATTTTCGTACTATCACAATAATTTCTCATTATATAAGTAGTTACTAAGTATATTAGGAGAAAGTAAAAATTTAATAAAATTTAAAAAGAGAAAAAGTGAGGCTGAATATCTCAGCAGTATAATTGAAGGCAGCCATGTACAGATATTTTAGTAGTAGAGAGTAAATAAAGAATAAATAAAAACCACTCTCATTATGGTATTCTTATATAATAAAATTAATTGTACAACGCCATCACCTGTTGTTGTACCACTTTCAAATTAATAAATTGAAAAAAATAAAGTAATGGATGAAAACGGGCTATTCTTTAGTCTGTATTTATACTCGTACTGTCGAAAAGAAGCTACTTTCGAAGATTGAAAGAGTCCTGATGTTGCTATTATTTTTTTTTTAAAAAAAAAAGATTTATACTTGTGATGAGAAAAAAAAAAAAAGAAATAAAAAATAAAAAGTCAACTTCATAAAAATAAGTAGTGCTTAGGTAAGGAATTGCACTAAGTTTAATTTTAAGTAGATAAGTTAAAGTAGTTGAAATGCGCTAAAATTTCTCAACTTTAAGTTTCTTTAGTTAAAACCTCTTAATGAAACAAGTTCAGAATGTTCTGAAGAAAAAGTTGGTAAGGTAGGATTTCCTTTGTAGAGGTAGATGAATACCTGTTCATTTAGTTTAAGTAGAACAAAAAAACAGCCGCGAAGTCAAAAGGCTTAAATCCTCTTAGGCATCCCACAATTAAAGTAAGTGCTTATTTACTAAAATCCTTGTCTAAACTAAGACCTGGAGATCTGAAATGAAGAAAACTGCTCTTATAATTTAGAAATTAATCTTATTTTAGACTATTGTTTGTCTAAAAGATTTAGCTAATTTAGTTACAAAATATTCATATTATTTCTTTCTTTTTATACAATCTCTGCCTACATAAAAAAATGTATTGAAAGTACGGAATTATCGAATTTAAGATTTTTCTATAAGTTAATTATAAAGTGTTAAATAATAATTTTTTAAAACAAATAAGAACCTTAAATAGTAGTAGTAGTAGTAGTAGTAGTAGTAGTAGTAGTAGTAGTAGTAGTAGTAGTAGTAGTAGTAGTCTAGTACATCCTACTAGAACGGGTAGGACGAACCACTTGTTCAAACCTTGCAATTAGGCCATTTCTTAGGCCCTTTTTACACCCCGTGGTAGAGAATTCCAGCCACTTCACACATTATACATTTGTACATTGTACCGCCGAAGCGAATATGACGTGATCAATAGTAAGCCATATAAATCAGAGAGTCACGACGAGGAATCGAACCCCATCTCGTTCCACTCATGATTCAGTGATTGCTGAGCAGACCTGGTAAGTAATTTAACCCACACGGTTACGCTGGCTCCCTATAATATGAGCCTTAATAATTAACTTATTTGTTTTATGTATCTAGCAAAATATAAAGGTACAAGAATAAATGTGTACCAAAAAAATGATAAAAAAATAAGACAAACTTCCGTGTATCTCCGAGGTATTGTACTATATTATAGCAATGATAGGAGTAATATTGGAAAATATAAAGCAATATTTTTTCATTGTCTTCCAATTAGTGTGGCACATAGCTTCCTCGCGTCCTTTCTTGTAAACTTTAACGATTTTATGCTCTTACAACCTATTGTCGTCAAATTTATTTAATCCTCCCCCTTTTTTAAAATTTAGTCAAAATTGTTTTAATATTTTACACGAATAAAAGTATTAAGGTTGAAATTAATCTGGGGCTATCTGCGTGCTGCTTTTAGCAAACCATCCAAACTTTATAAAAATCAGATGAGCCCTTGTGTTGATGTAGATGTAAATAAATGTATGTTTGTGCGCATAAGGAAAAGAAAACCAATGGGCGCAGAAGGTTGAGACTTGTATGTGACTAACAATGGGATAATTATGACCTATATACCATTTGAATTTCATGTAAATAGGACGAGTAGTTATAAGGATATGTTGATTCGCCGAAAATTGAGCGACAGACAGGCAGACAGACATGGAACCAAAAATGATCCCAAACATGAACCAAAAATGAACGGTTTTGATCTTGGAACTTTTGAAATCGGCGATATTATAATTGTCATTCTTCAAAACGAATTCACGCCTTCCGTTACTTTTGGTAAACTCGAAAGAAATATTTTTAATACAATTAACAATTTTGTAAAAGTATAGTCTCCTCAGCAAAGTTTATCAAAGAATATTAAAAACATTTTTAATTTCATTCATATAGTATCATTCTAAAAAGAAACGAAAAAACAATATATTTATTGTTAAATATTATTAAATATTTAATAAAAGAAGATATGTTTAATTTTGTACTCATACAAATTAACATAATTATAATTTTTGTTTTTTCATTTTTATTTTTATCTTTTTCGACTATCCTTGACCTCTTTGTATTTTAATTATATTTAACTGGATTTTTTTGCTTAGAGCATACAAAAATACATGAACAAATGGAGAAAAAAAGCGCTCGTGTAATTGGAGAGAGGAGGCAATTGAGCGGAGAAAAATGAAAGCGAGTGGGCCGGAGCCCAGACTAAATGAAAGAAGACAATTTTATAGCTGTGTAGCACGAGATTCCTCTTTAAATTTTTCAGGGATTTTCTCGAATTATTTAGTTCTATCCTTCTCTGTTCTACCTACTGTTTTAATTTAACATAATTAAGCGGATTTTGTTTTTTTTTTTTTTTTTTTTTTGTTTTTGTTTTTTTTTTTTTTTTTTAAACTTTTCCTGTTCTAAATAATAAAAATGTCCTTTAAGTTACTATTTATTTTTATTTTGCAAGAAAAAAAATTAAACATTATATTATTATTTTTTATTTCTACAAAAACTAAAACAAAACAGAAATTAGTTTATTATTACAGAAAGTTGATGCATTAATAAATGTAAAGAAAAATAATAATAATTGAAAATAAAATTCTTGAATATGTTTACTGTCAAACTGCACATTTCTGAAAAATGTTCCTGAAAAATTATGTGTATCTGCTATGCGACATGGATTATGGAACCTATGTGAAACCTGGATGATATTGTACCACAGCAATAAACATGGGTGACGTCACAGCGATAAATGGCCGCGGGTAATGTAACTCAAGCAGATGAGAGGGGGTGAAGCCTAGGGCTTTAAAACATCGAGTTTAGCGCAATCTCAGATGAGGTCTTTTTTGAAAAAAAATAAACTTAAAACCAAAAACAAGGTGCGATGAAAGCACATGTAGCACCAAAGTACATATCTAACCAGGTCGCTAAGTGCAAATGATATCTCAACATTCTAGAACAACTTAACAAGGTAAAACTTATATACCCATATTAGTTTGTCTTATAAGACCACAAGTCCTAAAACAATCCAGGACATTGTGGCATTGAGGGAAATGAGATTGCTGACCAGTTGGCCAAAACGGGTTCCAATTCAATCCCAATTACACCAGAACCAGTTGTTGGCTTGCCACTTTGTGTAGTGAAACATTCCATAAGGACATTCATGATGTTAGATATCAACCGAAAATAGTACAGTGCTTCAGGTATGCGACAACATAAAATGATGATCCGGGAACCCTCTCAGATTCTAAACAAATTACAGCTCTCGCTCAAAAATCGGACATCTACATTTTTTTGACCTAGCTGAAAGCCCAGTGTGCAGGCTGTGAGAGGGCGATAAAGAGGATAAAACCCCTTCTCACATTATTAGCAGCCTGAGGTGGAAAAGCTTCGGCTTTGCCATGTGGGTCTGTCAGCTTGCTTAGACGATATAGTAATATAAGAAGGAGTACTATACTAGTTTCTTAAACCAGGGTTTCACCTTCGATCCGGACCTTCAGGACCACATATAAGGTCTTACTGCTACGGACTTTATTTTTTAGAAATCCCCCAAGGGGGGGGGAATTTTATCCTCTCTCCCCCTATTATTTAATGTTAATATTAAATGTTAAACTTTGCCCCACTAAGGTACTAGTGAATTAAACAATATAATCTCATAAAATAGATATCATAAATACATGGATTGAAAAACTATTTTCTTTCCATATACTTTTTGTAATACAATATATATGAGTTATTACATTCATATATTATATTTATCATCGTTATCATATTTATTATTATAACTTGATTTTTTGTAAATTGTATAAATGCGAAACAGGTGTATATGACCTTAGTAGTCCGACACCTGGAATTTAATTAAATAAATAATAAATATATGAGTATATACATGATGAGTATATATTCTTTCTATGAATAGAGAGAAGCAATTTGATAGCACTAAAATTCAATTTTCTGACAAAATATGTGACGCATAATTTAGGAACGCAGCAGCGTTCCGCCCCGCCAAGTCAAAAAGTCAAAATTTCACAAAAGCTGCCAGTGTATATATACTGTAGGTGACAAACTAGGGTTTTTGAGGGTCTGCAGCGTGAAATATGTACAAACTACCTAAAGAATTTTTTAATATCTTTGAAAGCCGTGTCCTGTAGATCAAAAAAAAAAAAAAAAAAAAAAAAAAGGTCAAAATCGGCCAAGTAGAAGTAGAGAAATATTGGTTTGAAAATGGTAGTTTTGATGACTTCTTATTCTTATTCTTCCTTCATTTTATGTTTACGCACCTACAGCCTAAACTACTGAACCGATTTTATTGAATGAGGGCTTTTTGGATTCGTCTAGAACCCTAGTGCATTCCTATTTAAAAAAATGAGATAGCTCATTCCTACGCTAAACGCGGAGCGAGAAACCAAGCTAGCGAGCAGTCACTTTAACGTTGATGCACCTACACCTACAGTAGGGTGGGCTTTAAACAGTTTAGAGAATCCTTTCTTAGGAACCGTACAAAAAGTCATGAAATCTGATCAAAAACCACTTGTGTGGTAAAAAAAATACCCCGCCAAGTCTGTGGTCCAAAAAATTTGTGAAATCAACTTTCTGTCCCGCCAAGTGATGTTGGCACTTTCTCCTAACCCATCACTATCAACATAAATACTTTTCAGCTTCTTCTCCTTGGCGGTGTGCCTGCAGTACTACCCAATGTCAACTGGTTGTATTCCAGGCATCCTCTGCAAAGAAAGTAGTAGTTGCATGGGGTCATTCCTTGAAAGCTTAATAATTTGTATATTACTGATTTCTTTTTTTATTTGCTTTTTGATAATGATAAGACTATAGAAGACTATAGAATTTTTGATAGAATAAGACTATGAGGTGAACAACTATCTTTCCACACAAACCTCATGTGGCAAATGTGAAGGTGAAACAAGAAATTGTATTGATGTTTGAAGAATATTAAAATTCCAGTTTCAGAAAATGGCAAGGCACACCGCCAAGGAGAAGAAGCTGAAAAGTATTTATGTTGATAGTGATGGGTCAGGAGAAAGTGGCAACATCACTTGGTGGGACAGAAAGTTGATTTCACAACTTTTTTGGACCACAGACTTGGCGGGGTGTTTTTTTTTTACCACTCAAGTGGTTTTTCATCAGATATAAATATGCAACGCAAATATTACATACGACCGTAAGGAGTTTTTGATAATGTATTTTGAGAAAGAATATATATGATTTTTTCGTTAATTTGTCTAAAAACAATGAAAAAGGAAGGGGGGGGGGGGGGCAGGAACAGGAAAAACACAATTTTTAAGGACACATGGGGAGAGATGAATTGGTACAAAAACGAAACCAAATATGTATATAATAATTGTAGGTACTCAAGGCTGTAACACATTTAGTTAAAACAAAATCAACCCCTAGTCTGTAAGGGATGAATTTATGGGTCATTCATATATTTTTCCTGTGATATGGGTTATTGTAATTATAACATAACATAAGTGGAAAGATTCATGTGTTTGTGTTAATAACTTTCGAAAATCAGGAGCGTTAGAGGCAGATATAGACTGACAAACGCAGGAAATAATAAACGTCCATGCTTCGCCTATTGACCGCAATAATATAAAATTGAAAGAAAGAAAGATGTTTATTTAATTTTAAAAACTTTCAATTTAAAAATTCAATTAACACCGATTTAAAAATGCAATCTTGAAATAGGATGAATGACTAATTAAACAAAAAAATTGTTTTAATTGTATTTCTCTCTTTTTATTTTAAGGGAGAGAGTTAGAAGTTTATATACATTAAATATGAATTGTATACTTAGGGTAAAGGGGCTAACGATTGATTTAGAAGTGTAATTAAAAGGGGTTCATCAAGAGAAAAGATTTTCAAGTTGCTTTTAATTAAGACCAAAAGGTACTCGAGTGTAGAAGCAGTTAGTTCTTGTTTCAAGTGGGGGTTTTTCCCCAATTTAAAATTAAATCTGGGGAGAAATTAAGTGAAAAATATTTTTCTAACCAGTAAATATTCAACTTGAATTTTTCCCTTTGAAGAATTTTCTGTCTTTTTTTGTTTCTATCTAGATGTAACTTTGTTAAAAAAAGGGTTTTATGTTGTCTCTATAGATCTGATAATGACCGTAAGCCGATTTTGATCTAAAGCCTAAACTCCATTTTTTTCTTTTCATTCATGTTATTTGGGGTAAAAGTTTGTGATGTCAGTTAGACCAAGTTTTGTCTCCAAACTCTCCTTTTAGAGTTGAACGCAAGTTTATAACTTATAACTCTACTTCTATTAAACTCTTCACTTCTCCTACTATATTTCTCACTTTATCCCCACTCAAAACTACGTGACACGATTTAACCATAACTTTTTTTTCGTGTCACTTGCAGTTCATAAATTCTTTTAAAAAAAAATCACGTTAGAGATTTGGTTTTTACAAAATTTATTGCAGACTTTAAATAAAACCAACAACAACATATTTTTGTAAATTTAAATAAATAAAAAAAAAAAAAAAAAAATCATCATACATTTGAAAAGAATGAAACTGATATTTCATCTACTAAACGAAACTTTCTTTACTTTTGTGACAGATGTACCTGTTATTTATTTTATTTAAAAAAATCTAGAAAAGTCTAGTTTATAGAAAAAACAACAACATATTTTTGCTCTCACATAATAAACTTATCATATATATATATACATATATATACAGGGTGGTCCAAANGGATTTCTATTTTATTCTGATTTTGCAAGTATTTGAACCAAACAAAAATACTTATACCTCCGAGCTTACCGAAGGTAACTGAAGCATTGTGATTGTGATAATTCTGTAGAAAGAAAGTTTGATATGTCTGGAAATTAAATGACTCCTTGGCAAAAAATACGTTTTAGACATCAAGAAATATTTTTGTGGTCTAATCATTTCTATATCTTATAAAAAGTATCCGATTTGATTGAAATTTGGATGGTAGGTAACAATTAGCCCTTCGTTATTATTAGCCTTCGCTTTGCGCACCTTATCCGTCTAGAAGTTGGCGCTATGTGTAAATAATAATTAAAATAATATAATTAATTCATCTTTATTGTTAAATAATTTCGTATTTTAGTAAAAGTAGGTTATATTATTTTTTTTATGCATTTTCAATTATTCTATTTTATACTATCTTCAATTTTAGTTACAATAAGTTTATGTAATAAATTTAAGATCTTTAAATACACTGGAAGCTAACATAATGATATCTGATTAAATCCAATATGACAGCCATATGTTGAAGTGATAGTACCTTTAATTTTCTTTTTTAGCTACCATAAGTCTATGTACCAAATTTCAGATCTTTAGGTGCACCGGAAGCTGAGATAATAGAGTATTATTAAACCCAAGATGGCGGTTATAATTTAATATGGCGTCCATATGTTGAAGTGAAAGTACCTTTAATTTTCTTCTTTAGGTACCATAAGTCTGTGCACAAAATTTCAGGTCTCTATGTCCACTGGAAGCTGAGATAATAGAGTTATACAAATCCAAGATGGCGGTTGTAATTCAATATGGTGGCCATATGTTGATGTGATAGTACCTTTAATTTTCTTTTTTAGCTACCATAAGTCTAAGTACCAAATTTCAGATCTCTAGGACTACTTGAAGCTGAGATAATAGAATGTCAATAAATCCAAGATGGTGGCTGTAATTTAATATGGCGGCCATATATCGAAATAAAAATGACATTACTTTTCTATTTAAGGTACACTCTATCTATGTACCAAATTTCAGATCTCCATATCAATGGGAAGTAGAAGAATTTTTGATGAGTCAGTCACTGTCACTCTTAGTTTTATATATATAGATGACAAAAGATAGCAAAATAAAATAGCAAAATCTTTGGAAAGTATAGTCATATTGAAAAACTAGACTATTTTGCACTGCCACCAGAACAAGTAGAAATATAATCAAATAGATTGTTTCAAAGCTTAATAAAATCAGATTTCGTAAGCAAAATGAATTAGTAGACCAAAAATCAAGTTGATGATAGTTTGTCACTTGATAGGTTAGTTATTCAAATATTACTCGAAATCAAAGTAGTCACTTTATCAAGTGACTAACTAAGATCAACTTGATATTTTTAGTCTACTAACTAATTTTGTACTCTGGCGGGTTGTGGCAGCTCTCCACTGGTTTGTTTTTTTCAAATGCCTTTTGCCAAGCAATGTCCCGCAGACGAACTTAGTTTACCACATAAATAAGGCACCAAAAGATTTATTTATATAATAAATTCTAGCTTGATGTTAGTCAGACACTTTTTTGCACACTATCTCCTGGACTATACGTTTTTCTTAAGCTGCCGTAAATAGTCACACAAAGACCTCATTAGGTGAGTAGTAAACTCATAATGTGAGGCCCATACCCTTTATGATACGAATGCAATTTCCTTATTAATATTTCAGCATTAAGAGGCCACCGAACAAAATTCACACTTTAATAAACGTGTTTATAAGTCTCACAAAAGTTTAAATAATATAAATAAATAAGAAGGTTCCTTTAAGTAATTTATAATTCACTATGTGTTAATCCTTTTCTAATGTAAGGTTTTACCTCAAGAGATTGCTTAGAAGGATAAAAATGAGAAGTTTGCATTAAATTAGTGTTAAAAGCAAACATCCTTCGCATATTAAAACCACCTTACGAGATAATGAGAGAGTTTGACGGGAATTTTTTTAAACTGAAACCTTTGCCGAGGTGATAAAAAACTGCTCTTGTCTAAAATTTATTTTATTAAAGGGTAAAAATGAAAATACGGGGTTTTCCCAACTGGAATGGGCGTGACCCTGCTTTAATACATATAATATTTACTGTAACTTCTTAAACCAAAATATAAAAATAAATAAATTTTAAAGTGTGTTATTTTTATAACTACATGACATGATAATACGTAATAAATTACGACTTCTGATAAGATTGTAATGATAAGAAATGATGGAATTTAAAGGTGTGAGAAAAAATATAACGCTTAAAGCCATATTAATTTTGAAACGTTTCCTCTCTATCTACTAAGGTATCTAGTAAGGTGATCTTCAGTCTGAATTGGTGATGTCTTATGTGTTAGTTTTTTTATATATAATTTAAGTTAATAGGTGAAATTTAAAAAAAACATTATTCCTCGATGAGAGATCGACAATATTTCTTATAGAACATAAACAAATCTATAATGTGTGCAGTATTAAATTATTTAAAATTACCAACAATAAATATAACGATGTCAAAAACCAACATTCGTCCTAATTTTTTTTATTAAAAATATAAAATTAAGATTGATGTACACACATTCTACTAATTATTATATACACTAGTCATACCCAAGGTGAGGCGGGCTCAGGATAGGGAGGAACGGCGAGGAGTTGTTATGGCGGCTAGGGCCCTACATGGGCATGGGCAGGGCAGTAGCGCCGAGGGTAAATTCATGTACGTGCCCGTGCCGTGCCGAGATTTAGAGCCACCTCTAACCACTTCTAACAGCCTCTAACCGCCTCTAAACACCAATAACCACGTCTAACCCCCCCCCCCCCCTTTAGGATTTTTTTCTGGCACGTACAATAGGAATTTGCCGATTGTTTTAATTTTATAACAAATATTGACTATCTGTCATGGAGGATTTTTTTTTTTTTTAAATTTGAACTGTTAACATTTTAAAAAATAAAATATTCCTGTCCCTTCATTCATAGAGAGCCAGCGCGGACTTGCGGAATAACTTACTTACCACGTCTGCTCGTCCATCAATGAATTAAGGGCGGTACTATGTCGTGGGTTCAATCCTTTGCCAAGATGCTTTGATTTATAGGGCTCACTGATGATCAAATCATACTCGCTTCGGCAGTACAATGTAGAGAGGTATGATGTGTGAAGTGGCTGGAACACTCTGGCATGGATTTAGTAAAATGGGCTTACAAGATGGCCTGATTGCTAGGTTCAAACAAGTGGTTCTTACCTTAATACTGCAACTCTCTTCGTGCATAGTTTATTTTTTTAATTTTTTTTTATAAAGGGTGAGCAAAAAAAATCTGTTCAACAGACTCCCTATGAGAAGAGAAGCCTCTCCATAGGTTGTGTGGGGTTGGCTCTCCGACCCACTAAAAAAAGACCACCCTAATCCTAGGCTAAGTCCAGCAAGGTACCGTTCTCACATTACTTCCTGCCGGAGCCTTCTATTGTGCCCTTATGGCAACCTCCCTTTTCCTTTCCTCTTCTTCAGGTTTTCCTAACCTGCTCTACCTATCTTGTTTGATCAGCCAGGGTGTTCTAGCCGCTCCTCAGCTGCATCTTCTGTCGCAGTACATCTTCTGTGAAGGAAGCTACTGCTGTCCAGCTTTCCTTGTTATCCAGCATCATTTTAGCGAGGGTGTCTGGGGTTATATCTCCTACCTTCTATGTCAGGCACTGCCTCTCCTTATTCCAGCTAGTGCAGGTGAAGAAGGTATGGTTAGCATCATCCTTCTCCCACCCCCCACCCACAGTGCATGCAGCTTGGGCTAGCTGCTCTTCCTATTTTGTGGAGGTACGCGCGAAACAGCCCGTGTCCTGACAACAACTGCGTCAGGTAGAAATTTACCTCCCCGTGGCTTCTGTCCATCCACTCTTTTAGGTTGAACAGAAGTTGTACTTCGTGCATAGTAGTAGTAGTAGTAAAGGTGCTAGTGCTAGTGCTAGAGTACTACACAGGTTGCACGAACCACTTGTTCGAACCTTTAAATTAGGCCATATCTTAGGCCCATTTTACTAGCTCCATGGTAGAGAATTCCAGCCACTTCACACATCATACCTCTGTATATAATGTACCGTTAAAGCAAGTGTGTTGAGATCATTAGTGAGCCATATAAATCAGAGCATCACGACGAGGGATCGAACCCACGACTCGTGCAGCACTTGATTTATTGTTGGACGAGCAGACGTATTAAGCAATTTAATCTACACAGCCACGCCGGTTATCCCCTTCATGCATAAATATACAATTATGTATTATTAAATAATAATAACCAGATGAGCTAGGATTTAAAAAAACCAAAGCTATATATACGATTTTTTTCTCATCAAATAAGAAGATTTGAACAAACTAAAAAACTTGGAGTGATAGGTTTTTATGGCATTCCTTATCCAATATGAATGTAGAGGTTCATAGTACGTGTTCTTAATGCAGAGTAAACAAAATCCGGCTTTGAATACCTCCAACAGAGTTTGAATTCAAAATCACACTTAAGTTTGGCTTGAAAATCAATTCAGGTAGGTTTTGAATGAAGGAAAGCTTTTACTCCATCACAATCCAATTTCCCTCTTTTCTCATATTTATTCTATAGCTATATAAATATATCAAGTTGTTACTTAGAATATTTCAATAGTATTACTTAATTTAAATATTTATTACTATTCATTGAAACATTATAATTTAACAGGAATATGAATTGATTCTTAAATAAAAAGATAACAACAAACTATTGAAGATGAAGATTAAAATTGATTAAGCTTATGTTTGCTTGTTTCAAAATATTAGTCTGTGGAATGCATGGCAACCCCCACACTCCCCCCCTTAA
>KZ652166.1:178667-191255 GCA_001010745.2 Gerris buenoi
AATATATATATATATATATTTTAGTTTGATACAGAGATTTGCATTGTTCTAGTTAAGATTGCTTTAGAAGTTAGAAATTATAGATTTCTGACAGGAGATAACAAAACAAGGCTTAACAACTGCTCGAGATTCACTTAACTAGATCTGATTAGATTAAAAATTAAATTAACAAAAAGAAAATATTTACTCACTTAATTAATCGATTCAAAACTTCTAGGGTCTTTGAAATTTAGTTTATGAAGTCTTGATTTAAAATATTTATTATTTATATTACAAAACATGTTTTTAGTTATAGGCTTTAATGCAGGATCTTTGAAATTGCTTTTGGAACGAAGTTCCTTATGGCACGTGCTGGAGCCCGGGAGTAAATCCGAAAAAAAACAACCAAAATCACCGTCACAAAGTCACCGTCACGCAAAATCCGTCACGAAATTTACTGATGACAATAAATTGCGTTAAAGATCACCGAGTTAGTTGTAATTCGTTAGACATGTTCATTTTACCAATGCCCAGGCTTGGTAAAATGAAGTTTCATTTACCAAGTTCGCAAGTTCTTTGGACAACGTTATCCGCCCAACGCTCGCGTAAACATAAGCTTCAAAAATGTTAAGACGGGAAAAAGTGTTATGAAGTGATAAAGATTGCTAAATTTATTGAAGTGGACCTAAACGTTTAAAATAAAAAAAAAACAACGTTTTTACCGATATCTTCCGTTCTAACGTAACGATTTTAACAAAACGTCTTACACATTGTTTAAAGTACAATTGAAACAGGCATGTAAAATTTCAACCTGATGATACAAGCAGAAGCTTTAGAGTAGTGAAGAGGTATATTTAATAATATTTTAAATTAGTTGGCCGGTTAGGCAAAACAGTCCTATTTCATTCCAAACTCCTTTAACAAACATACTCTTTAACTATAATGAACTCATCATGATCAACTGTTTTCTTATATTCAATGTATATTTATTGTAAGACGCTTGCTTTAATGATACAAATAATGCTTTTAATTTAATTTTTCCTTAACTCTCCTAGGTACAAAAAGTAACTTACTTTTAATTTTGCCTCTTTTCTAACTCCACCATGTATAAGTAGTTAGCAATGTATACGTACTAGCAGTGTGATTTTATACTTTAAATTTAATGAAAAATGTAAGGAACTTCGTTCCTACCGGGTGTCCCGCGACACCACACGTATTTTTTTAATTTTTTATTTTATTTTACAATGGATATTATGTTGTAGCTTGGGGAACAGAAGAATTCTCCGTCACCCAAAAAAAACTACATAAAAAATGTAACGCTATTAAATATCGTGCCAGGAAGTTAGGATTTAACAGGAGGTCGATAGGTTTTCACTTGTATTCATTGTAGTACTATATTTTGCCGATAGAAGTGCAAATTTTTATGTATAATAATTATAAAAGAGCTCCTAGCTTACCAAGTGGTTGTCATTAAGCATTAATGTTTCATAATTTTACACCCTAAGATCACTCAGTTAATAGTATTGATTAAGATTTTATGGTATTTACTCATAGTGAAGGTAGATTAGTAAAGAAAAACACTTTTACTTGGTCAATAACTTTATATTGTCAAACCATAATGATATATTTATCGTACATACCGGTTTCGACTTATTCAGTCGTCATCAGTGTAATTACACTACTATTACACTGATGATGACTGAATAAGTCGAAACCGGTATGTACGATAAATATATCTTTATGGTTTGACAATATAATGTTATTGACCAAGTAAAAGTGTTTTTCTTTACTAATCTACCTTCACTATTAAGATCACTCTACTACATCAATTAGACAAACGACTAATTTAAATGTTGATATGTGGATTCAATGCCCAAAAAAATATCCATGATTCAATGATCTTCCAGGTACGTTTTTGTGTGTGTGCGTCAAAAATATGCATATTAAAATTTAAATAATAATATTACCGATAAAAATTAGTTTTTATCATTTTTAATTTGTCTGCAAATACTTATAATGGTAGATTATCACTTTAATTTAATATGTTTTATTTAATATAAAAAAAACTAAATTTCAATTTCTTTCTAGGCAACAAGCTGGAAGAGCCTACCTCTTTCACATTTGTATGCATGGACCACATCATCTAGGCGAGCTCAAAAGCTCAAAACTCATGCTTATACAAGAAACAAGGTACCACTACAAATAAACCTAAAAGTAAAAAAAAAATTAAAAAATGAGTTTTTCCAGAAAAAAGGATAATGTGATCCTTCTCATGTATTGGGCAACAAATACTCTACTACGTCCTTAAAAAAGGTGAATACATTTTATATTTAATAAAATAATGGCTGAAAAGGGTATTTTGAAAATGTTGCTTTAATCTAACCCTAGTAATAATATTATAATATTATTTCTGTATAAAGAGGTGTTCTAGTAAAATTAAATTAATTTTTAAAACATTAACTAACAGGAGAAGAAAAAGCGTTGGAATTGCTTCACGTTTTATGATAATTTTCTCTAATTCTCGAAAACCTGTAAATTTGTTGGAATAGTTAGTAGTAGTTACCTAGTACTTCTTACTAGACGGGTAGGACGAACCACTTGTTCGAACCTCGCCATCAGGCCTTACAGTGGACCCATTTTACTTGCCCCGTGGTAGAGAGTTCCAGCTACACAGAGTGTGCATCAAAGTGTGGGGGAAGAGAACCCTTCAGAGGGTGCCCTCGCCCTACTCTGACCTCGAACCATAGATACAAATCACATCTCATGACACGGATTGAACCGACTAGACAGCGTGGGAGAAGAGAACCCCCCAGGGGTTGTCCCTCGCCCTACTGCGTCCGCGAATTATAGATGCAATTCAAATTATTATGGCCCGGGATCCAACCCACGACCTTCGAGTTGCCTCGAATCAGTGATAGCTGTGGGGTGCCTTTAGCACCTCGGCCACCCTGGCGCCCCAGGGTGTTGTTGGAATAGTTAAAAAATTGTTGTAAAAATAAATAATATAATAATTACCAGTTTCCCTGTTTCCTCCCTTGACGCAGATGCCGAAGCCGTGGGAGCCAGTCTCAGGGCCGCCCCTTGACATGTTGACCGTCCTGACGTGTGGATCCAGAACGCTGGCTGGAGGCGGCGGTCTTTCCACGTGCGCCACCACGTGGGATCCTTCTCTCTCCCGGCTCCTGCTCCTTCCGCCCCCAAGCATCTTCAGCACCTGTAACAGCATAAGACTCGTTAGTAGTGCTCAAACAATCTTTGTCAGTGTAAACCAAGTAAGAATTATACATGCTTGATGATCATGGATGACATATTCACACGCAAGAATGATACATGGTTGATGACCATGAATCATATATTCACAAGTAAGAGTTATCTTTGGTTGATGATAATGGAATCATATATTCACAAGTAAGAATTATACATGGTTGGGTTGATGATCATGGAATCATATATGCACAAGTAAGAATTATACATGGTTGATGATCATGGATGATATATTAACGTCCGGAGAAAGTATAAATTGGTCTTTAACCACCTTTAATCCTTATAGGTAACCATTGGTGGAGCCATATCCCCACTCCAAAAAAAAAAAAAAAAATTCCCAGTGACGCATATCATACAGAAAAACGCACTCCAGAACAAAATCAAGCAATAATTATACATGCTTGATGATATGGAATCATATATTCACAAGTAAGAATTATACATGGTTGATGATCATGAAATCATATATATTCAAAAGTAAGAATTATACATGGTTGATGATCATGGATGGATATATTTACAAGTATAAAGTATAATACGTCGTAGATAATCATGGATGATATATTTGTTACAGCCAAAGTAATAAATTGGTCATTATGAATAATGGCTAGATATTATATTTATATAATTGCTAAAATGACTAGACAAAGTGATTAATTAATGACTACTCACTACTCATAATAGCTGGGACAATATAGTTAAAGTAATAATTCCGTTCAAAAATTAATCACTTTATCCAGATATTATGAAAATTGTTATAGTTTAAGGTAGATGAATTGATTTAAGAGTGGAGAGTGTGGGAGATGAAAAGGCATAAATGTGTAAATCACATACTGTAAACAACACTACTAGCAACGGTGACTCATTTCTCAATCACAGTAAAAATTACTGGTGATTTTTCTACCTGTCTCTAAAACTACATCATAAACTACATTTAAACTTCTTATTGTCTATTTCAGCTTTTTGACTTCAGATTTTTAGCGTGTTTTGATTGATTTAGTTTATTTTGTGTAAGTGGCAACTATGGCAGACAATATAGAAGTTCGTTTTAGTGAAAAACTAAATACCCTTATTGAGAATAAAGGAAAAAAAAAGTTGCTTACAAGTGGTCAGAATGAATAATTAATATTAAAAGTGAATGAAGACAAGAATAAGACTGCTTGTGAATATTTTTTTTACGATTAACATTCTTTTATGAATAACTTTTTTATGTAAAACATTTGTGTGAACTTTTTTTTTATGTATCACTTTTTTATGAATTAATTTTTTTTTTATGTATAATATATTATACAAATTTATGGCATTTTATTACTTTTTGAAATTCCAACCATTATTATTCATAATAGCTACGCAAAGTCATTAATACAGTCTTATATTATCACATTCTCTGACTTGGGTCAGATATTATGCATAATGTCTAGATAAAGTGATTAATTAAGCTTTATTAATAACTTTGACCAAATTCATAGTTATTATACATAATGCCTGGCAATTATTCATAATAACCACATTAACTACTTTGGCTGTAACATATTCACAAATAAGTATAATACGTGTTATATGATAATCTATATATTCGCAAGAGATTATATATTCACAAGTAAAAATTACACATGGTTGGTAATCATGGATGATACATTGAAAAACAAGTATAATACATGGTAGATGACCAAGGATGATATATTTACAAGTAAGAATAATACATGTTTGATGATCATGGATGAAATATCCACAATTAAGTATATTAACACATGGTAGATGATTATGAATGATATATTCACAAGTAAGTATAATACGTGAATGTAGTATTCACAAGTAAGTATAATACATGGTAGATGATAATGGATTATTTATTCACAAGTAAGAATTATACATGGTTGATGATCATGGATGATATATTAACGTCCGGAGAAAGTATAAATTGGTCTTTAACCACCTTTAATCCTTATAGGTAACCATTGGTGGAGCCATATCCCCACTCCAAAAAAAAAAAAAAAAAATTCCCAGTGACGCATATCATACAGAAAAACGCACTCCAGAACAAAATCAAGCAATTGATCGCAGATTCATCGGTCATGTTGCTTCTAGTCCACCACGAACTCTATGGAAAATACAAATGCAACTCCCTCTGCTACGAACAGCTTTCTTCTGTTTGAACAGAATGATGCAATAGTATACAGTCCACAGTTTCTTTTCCTGTTAGACCGCGGGGTTTAAATATGACAAATATCTGTAACATGTGGAAGCAAAACGGTAACGGTGCAAGCCAATTTCTTTTAAGATGCCCAATATAAAAAATTACAGACAATAATTACTTTTACTATACTAGGAAGCAGAATGGCCTTAAACGCATGTGCAAAGAACAAATTTCTATTTTGTGATTTAAAACTTTTGAATGATGAATACTTTATGATGAGCACTTTAACCAAGTGCATTGTGAACTTCTTTCATATTATAGAGTGTGCTATAATACTTCAGAGGCAAGTTAATTAGAGACAAATATTTATTTCGGTGTTACATTACAAATGAAAATACCGTATTCAATTTTATTTTAGTAATGTGCAATCTTTTAAAGTGCTGTACCATTACATTACTTTATATTAAATTTCGATTTTTTATTTTTATGTATGTGTATATATGATAAAAATACAAGTTGACATTAGACCTAGCCACCATTAATTATATCTAACATAACTGATTATATTTTGGTATTTCATTTTCAGAGTTTCGCTCGGGTTTACCTTTAACTTATGATGGTTACAAAAGGTTGTATGGAACAGAAGTGCGATAAATTATAAAGGAACTAGAGCTCGTATTTCATCTGTCGAGTTTTTCTACCGTTGTTTCCGCTTTCGACCATTCTAATAATGATAAATATAATAAACAAAAACATATATCATTCGAAAAAAAAAATAGTATTTTTTACTTTTTTAAAAAAAATAATATAATAATCTCTTACTTCGCACAAAAATATTAATAAATACAAATGAAAAATTAATTTAATTTATTATTGTTTTCGTTAACAACTCTGAAAGAAAAGTAATATAATTTTTAATTTAAGAACTATTTAAAAAGGGGAAAGAACATTGACCTGACTGGCTAGAAGCCAGAATATCCTTTCCTGAGTTTTTACTGTATTGAGAACCTCCGTCAGTAGATTTCGTGCAAAACCACTTGTAAACACTGAACAGCTGATATCGTTCCCTGACTCCAAAGTTCTAAATCAATAACTTTATTTATAGTTGCAACTCAAGTCCATTATTACAGTTTTTTAGAATGCTTTCCCAAGAAAAAAAATGACGTTTCCTCAGTTTATTTTCCCATTCTAAGTTTAAGTTATTGCTTCTGTGCTATACTATTATATATTTAAAAATTTTCCGGCATGCAATGTTAAGAAAACATAGTGTGAGCTGCAGTTAAAAGAAAGAAAAAAATAATACTTATAACAATCAATAACTTTAAAGAAAGTAGTTTTATGTTATGAATTAGACAAGTAGAACAACTAATAAAAAGTTTAATAAATTAATAATTAATATACTCATTATATATGCATTTATTATAAGTATTATCGCTTCTACTTTAATCAAGTAAATTTTGCAATTTTTTAAAAAAATTATTTTAACATTTGCGAATAATAAATTTGCAGAATAAAAATTAATTATATTGATTAAACAAAATACCGAAGAAAAATATAGAGCCGGCTAAATTTAATAGTACTTATTTTAAGTGAATATTAAAAGAAAATGTAAATAGGCTAGTGAATTTATACACCCAACCTTGCAAAAAATCATGTTAATCTATTTTGTTAAGTTGTTAGGATTTAAGCCAATAGAAAGAAACCAAGTTTGCAGCTTTGAAAGACCTCTGCGAGTAGACCTATGTTGAAAAAGCATCGAAATGTCCGGAGTTTTTCTTATTTTGCTTATAGTCCAAGAAATAGCATGCAATAAAGTGTATATGATTAACATCAAGCTAGAATTTTGTGTTTCTTTAGAAGTTAATATTTTAATGCCTTTATTATATTCTATGTGCCTTTTTTAAAATTTTTATTTTAAGAATAAGTGGTCATCAAAGTTCGTCTGCAGGACATAGCTTGGCAATAGGCATTAAAAAAAACGGTGGAAAGTGGCCATATCCCACCCCTAATTCTGGGCAATGTGATTTTCAATATCCTGAATACAAAATTAGTTAGTAGAACAAAAATCAAGTAGATGTTAGTTTTTCACTTGATAAGTTAGTTATTCAATATTACTCCAAATCTAAGTGGTCACATATCAAGTGGCCTTTTTTCCGTCACATTTTGTACTCAGCATAATTAAAATCACATTGTCCACTGTAAAGGGCGGGGTTGGCCACTCACTATTGGCTAGCTTTTTTCAAGTAACCGTTGCCAAACATCCCGCAGACGAACTTTGCCGACCACATATTCTTAAAAGGCACTAAAAGATAACTAGTACAAAAAATTCTAGCTTATTTTAAGCCAAACTCTTTTTTGCTCGTTCCTGGAATGGAGGGCAAATGTTTTATCTTTTTAAAACTTTTAGATACGATTAAATTGATTTGGTGATCTTTAAGAGGGACGCCGTTAGCTTTGCTAAACAAATGTCTTTGCTGCACAAAAAATAGATAAATATATAGAATTTTTTCCCGCCGTAGAATCCCAATTTGAAATTTTAAGAGATGAACGTGACAGCTTTTACGGATAACTCTTCCCAACAAACTTAGTCTAAACGTTTTTTTATTGTTCTGACCTAAATAATTTGTTATTCTACATTTTAGAACGATCACATTATATGTTCTGATAACTTTGGTAAGCTCAAAAGTAATAATTCGTCTCGATGACATAAGAACTAGTTGTCAGTTTAAAATGCATCAACCATTGTCAATTTAGGTTCTGTCTTTCTGAAGTAATGTCGTCATAAGGGCACTTCTTTAACTTGTTATTTTCCTCTTATAATAAAAATAGAGGGGAGTAAAAATAAAAGTAAATAAAGTTAGTACGGAATGTTCTTCTTTAGAATGTAACTCCCCTTATCAAAACAGAAGTAGGATATTTATTTGTCCCAATGTAAATTGGACTAAACTCCCCTTTTTCTTCTTAATAGTTAGTTATTCAATTATTTAAGTTTTGGTAGTTTTCATATTACGGAAAGTTTAAATATCAATTTAAATCAAATTATAATCATTATTAATTATGGGAGACAAGCAGAGAAAAATAGACTCCAGCGCCGGGACTTGAATCCGGGCCCTTCGCATATACGAGTAGTTATTTAGTCAAATTCAATTTCATTCCAACACAACAAAGAGGAGAAACAATCTAAAGAAGTACCGTAATACGTTTTACTTTCATTAGTAGAAGCAAATTTAGGATGTTTTCAGCGCAGCAGCAACAAATTTTGTTTTTAATATATTAAGTTAAATTTCACATTACTCAACACCCCTGATGATACATGCTAATCTTTTACAGAAATGTCATGCTAGTCTTTTAAAATTATATGGTTATAGCGATTCTAGCCACGGCAGCCGAGAGATATTAATTTTTTACTTCGTTTTTATTAGCTTGCTTGTTTGTTTGTCCAAAAAAAATCCTGCAATCGATTTTTTACTAACTTACTTTTTTTACTAACTTACTTTATTTTTTACTAACTGAATACCTAGACATTTGAAACTTTTAGAATAGCTCAGAACACGATGACAATGCATTATTTTAATACTTTTAGCCATATTTCAGCAGAATTTAATTAGTTGTCAGCCAATTTTGTTGTATGGAAAGTTAGTTCGGAAACAATCCGCAAGATGTTTTATTTATTTTGACATATCCCATAATATTTGCAATCTTCATTTTGACGGATTTAAAATTTGTGATTTTTTATTAAGAGGTAAACATTAAATGACAGTGAAAACTAAACAAATAAACTCAGAGGAAGAAAGGGGTAGAGGGAACAATGCGATTTCAAAAGTGGTTCATTATGTGAGCCCCCTATATTAGCGCTCCAAGCGGCAGTTTGGTGAAACAGTATCGATATCTCGATAAAAACTCGAAATTTATCTGATATTGATATCAGCTGATTAGGATAATAATATAAGTGACATAAAAAGGTTTGTTGACAAGCGTCTGTGGGCACGGAACGACAAGCAATAGACCAATAGGAAAAGGACCAGTGACCACGTGATCTTTTTAGTTCGGATTGAGCTCGCTTGGAGCGCTAATATAGGGGGCTCACATAATGAACCACTTTTTGAGACCCGGTTTCTATAGCATTGTTCCCTCTACCCCTTTCTTGCTCTGAGCAAATAAATAAATTAATTGACGTGTGACAAGACCCAGGTTTGTTTACACTTGTGTCCTAGGTGTTGGTTTAATTTTTCTGCATTAGTACTTCTTGACTTGTACTTGTACACATTTTTATTCTCTTACTGTCCCTACACGGGGGCATGTCAATGGCACGTTTTAGATTCAGTGTTGGTTATATCCGTTGTACAAAGATTTGTCCTTTTATAGTTTTAAGATCAGCTTTCTAGGTGGTTGACATTTTTATGGGAAGTAAATAAATTCGAAACTATGTATTGTTTTTTTATTTTTATTTTTTTTCTTTTTTTTTGTTTTTCCACTAACATTATATGTATGTAACAATGGCAATTATATTATCAACATTACATGTACAAAACTGAAAATTTAAAACGTAGTATATAAAAAGTTGTTTTCATCTTGTGATTATGTATTAGAAGATTGATGAAGTAATAATAAGTATGATACATAAATATCAGTGAATACTGTTTTTGAAATATGATACATTAATAAAGGATTTTCCTCGATAACAGAGAGAGAGGTTATACATCATTATATTATACGTATGAATTCATACAATATGAATACTCCTTAATTAAAAAATAATCAAGAACTTTTCACGTATAATAAATAATTGCAACAGTTGTTTAAAAGAGTAAACTAATCTAATTTATAACGATGGAGTTTATATTCAAAATGATTAATCTTAACAATCTCGTTTTAAAAACGGAACAATGAAAAAATACAAATGGGTTAGGTTTGCCATTCTCATACGGTTTCAATTTTCTATAACAATGGCAGAAGAGATAAACATTTCATTTCAATGTTGTGGCCAAAGTATTATAACTCACAAAACAATATTCAGTGGACTTGAAATTTTCCAATTCAACTCTGTCATCTACATGTCATATGATTTTTTTTTTTTTTTATTAGTTTTTAGATAAATTTCTAAATAAATCTTATTTTTGGAGTTTAAATTTAGCAATTGAGATAAGTGGAGATTATTTTTTAAAAAAAATTTTTTTTTTTACTTTATTAATCTATAAAAAATAATTTATTCACGTCCTTCTTGCTATATAAAAGTTCCAAAAATGAATGCTCCGGCTGAATTTATTAAAAAGTAAAAAGGCCCATTTATGTAGTAGCGTATATTCTCTTGTATTTTTGAGTACTTCTTTTTACTCCCTTATGTTTTTTTAAAAAAATAAATTATTAATGACTTTGACTAAATAACTATTAAGACAAAGGGATTTTTAGTCCAATCTACTTCGGGACAAAAGAAACACACTTCTGCTTTAAAAACCTTGTTTTAACATTTATTTATTTATCCTTTCTATTACAAACTCGTGTACTTGACTTGTTTACATGTTACTTATTAATTAGTTTAGAATTAGTTAGATGTATTTAACTTAGTAAATAACCCATAAGAGTAAAATATAAATAAAATAAGAGTCAATCTTGGGTCTAAACCTATTAAAGTAATTAAACTATCAAGTAAATAAACTATTATCTACTAAAGTAAACAAACTATAAATGTAATTTATAAATTCTTTGTTTCGAGAAATTGTTTGTTTCGATATTTTTAGTAGTATTGTTACAAATTAAACAATAAAATCTATTATATGGAGAGGGGTTTTAACCAATTACCCTCTCTATAAGATTAATGTAATCTTATAGGAGACAACAATGCAGATTAAAATTGGTAATCGATAAAACTAAAAATAGATTATTTTTATTATAGGATTAATGGATTGTATTTAATTTGTAATGGCTCCAATCTAATCAGTTTTAATTGTATTGTAGTAAGACCCTATTGGTTTTTATAAACCTCCACTTAAGACACAATTGTGGTGACAGAACATGATTAAAACTATTAAGTCGTTTGACAATATAAGATTTTCTTAATGGAATTCCCTACCAAAGCTAATATATATCTGAGAGGGTTAACTCTTTCCAGGGAGGTAATAGGACAATTATATGATAGCTTTTTCATTGGAAAATCTTTACAGTACCATAAAAACAAGGTTGAATTATCTAACTTAAATTTAATCTGATTATGTTGGTCTTCTAAATAGAATATTAGTATAGAATATAATTTATTATTAGAATTTAATACTACTGTTGACATAGTTTTCATTTTTTATCTTTGTGCTTGTGTGAATGTTACTTAAATTATTTAAATGGCATTTAAATTGATATTTCTACGTTTTATTTTAGCTTGATTTCTTGTTTGTTTGTCTAGTACAAATCTTGCAATCGATTTTTAACAAACCTCCCGAGTAGCTAGACATTTGAAACTTATAGAATAGCTCAGAACTCGATGACAATGCATTATTTTAATACTTTTATCCATCATTCAGCAAAATTTTTAATTCGTTTTCAGCACACTGTGCTGCATGGAAAGTAAGTTTGGAAAAAATCCGCAAGTTATTTTATTTGTTTTGGCATATCCCATGTTTACAATCTTCATTTTGACAGGTTTCAAATGTATGATCTATAACAGAAAATTTAAAAACGTAGTATATAAAAAGTTCTTTTTATCTTGAAATTATTCCTTATTTCCATGGACATTAAAATTAAAGCGTAATTTAAAGTGGGAGTTAACGCAAGGGACTATATGGAATAAAGCTGGACAAGATATTGGACGTCTATCGAAAGAACTTTATCGATCCCCTGGAAAAGGATTGCTAGATATCATAACGATACTCTAGCCTACCGTACCATTAAAAGAAATTGATGGAGTCCTAAATCATCATGTAATAGTATATTAGAAGATATCCCAACTAGATTTGAAACAGAAGACCTTTTTTTCTGGTTTACCAAGGAAAAGGCAGCTTACACAAGCAGATCACTTAAAGCCTCGTCTAGACTTCCGAACCGAACAGAGAAAACGAGCCGAGCATTGTTGTATGCGCATGCGCATGCCCAGTCTAAAGTGCGCATCTCACTGTGGGCGTGCATAGAGACCTATGTTCGGCTCGCTTCCTCTGTTCGGTTCAGCAGTCTGGACGAAGCTTAAATTGACTGAATTCTCAACAAGTAAGAAGAGATATATA
>KZ652166.1:201779-217527 GCA_001010745.2 Gerris buenoi
CGATGTGCATCTTGAAGGGTAAATACTATTTTGACTTTTGTACCCCGTACCCGTGTGTACCCAAACATTATTTTTTCACCCATCCAAATTCTAAACCAACATTTTTCTATATTATCATAAGCCAATAATACACTGATTTCTTTGAAAATTCGGTCACTAAGTCATGGAGCATGAATGGACTTTTTAAGTCTATTTATTCAAGTAAAATATATTAACTTTCTCATTTTATAGAGATAGAGAAAATAAAGATTAATCCTATTTAAGGATTCTATTAGGGTTTGAAAAAAGTCATTTTACCAGAGAATTCAGGGTAAATTTATTTGCAGACAACCCACTTATTTCCAATGGTCCAATTTTCTTTGAGAGTGGTTTTAAAAGCTTTATATTTACTTCCTGAAAGATGTCAAGACGGTTTCGCTTCACTCAATTGTATGTTTTAAAAATACATTCTTTAGCAAAAAAAAAAAAATATAGGTATAAAAGCAAGTTAAATCATGTCAGGTTATTCATTAAACATTTTATTTAATAATATATTCATTTAATTCATAATTCAATGAAATTTCTTTGTTACTATTCCTTAGCTTTGAAGGAAAGTTATTTTAATTAACCTTTAGATAAGGTAGGTAGGTAGATAGATCATAATTAAAATATATTAATGAAATACCTCGTATAAAAGATTCGAAGTAGACAAAACTGAATGAAATTATACAGGTCATTAGAAGGAATAGACCTTTCTCAGGTCTAAATAAATTTGAAATCTTCTGCAAATTTAATATATTAAAAATAAACAGGTCATGTGTGTGCTAGCCAGCATACTGCGAGGGTCCGTAGGCAACACTGTATAGTTTAAGTAGTACCCTGTTGATGGTGTTTTTTAAAATACTAAAAAGCTTACTTTGAACTATCCTATGGATCTGATATTCTCAAAACACATACACAAACTTCTGATGAAGTACTCACACCCACTTCAAACGTGCCTACGCTTGCCCTATCAAAGTTATAACCAAATAATTATATATTTTTGTAATCAGCTCGACGTACCTTTTAATATGATACCCCTCATGATGTCGAAAAAAATTAAACAAATTTAACCGTTAAGTTTTTTTACCCTAAGTTTTTTGAAAAATATTTTTTAAGTCACTATATTTTTAACATGATTGTGATGATTTTAACAAGACTGAAATCACCGTCTCAAAATCACCGTCACAAAATCACCGTCACAAAACCTACTGATGACGATAACTTGAGTAAAACATGACCGAGTGAGGTAAAATTTAATACACATGTTCATTTTACCAATGCTCAGGCTAAGTTTGTTGGACAACGTTATCCACCCAAGCGTTCAGGCGCATTGTTCGCGTAAACGTAAGCTTCAAAAGGACGAGAAAAAATGTAATTGACAATAATGGAAAGCCTATTACTTGACTTGCTTTGTTTATTTTTTTTTATATGTCAAATTGTCACTTCGTTTTGTAAATATAGAAAATAATAATCACGGTTTTTGTTAACAGTAAAATTGATCTGTGCTGACACTTATTTCAATATATTAGGTATATTATTATAATACTGCGTACTTAATCCAAGAAAAAAAAATTAAGTTCATCTATTTAATGAGACTAACAACTTTTTAAATATATATATATATATAAACCGAACACTGTCACTGATATGAAGGGATTAAAATCGCTAAATTGGTTAAAATGAATTGTGGTCTTATATCACCTATAATACCAAACATATTCTTATTTAACCTGAAAAGAGTAAATAGACTTAATAGACTTAATAGTAAATTACGCGTCGAGTGTGGAAAGTAGCATTTTGCATGCGAGTGTGGAGTTTGCACCCGAGCGATAGCGAGGTTAGTAAAACCACACAAGCAATGCAAAATGCCGTTTTCGCACGAGTTGCGTACCGTACTTTATCTACGNTATATATCAACATCATGTTTGCGCAAAATGTTTGATCGAGCATGGGGGCTGCTAGTGTTCTGCGAGTAATCTTAATATTTTTTCATGTATTAATATAATTTTGCTATTTAATTTTTAGCACTTATGAACTTATGATGGTCTTATAATAGGCAAAGGCTGGTTTGATAAAATATAAAAGAATTATTTAACATGGTGAGGAACTTTAAATCACTTAATGTTTGGAACTAAAAATTCGAGAACAAAAATATATTTCGACTATACTCAAAATGAATGAATAAATTTAAAATGTAAGTAATACATAGTTTTAAATCGGGTACAAAGTTAGAACATATGTGTCGGACGGAATGTATGTTAAATTTTAGTGTAGGATAGACTAATTTAATAATTGGACAAAATAGAAAATGAAAAATCATATAATATTTAATATCAATCAAACAGATTTAAAGATAGGCTAGAAAGTTCGCCGAATACACATCGGGGGAAATGATCGTATTTTTTTTTTTATCGCATTGATGATTTATATAGATTAATCAATAAAGATGAAGAAATAAAGGGTTTACACTATGTAACAAAACTTGTTATGCTGAAAAGTTTATAGAAAATGTTAAAAATATGAAAAATAAAAACCGAGAAATGCTGTATAACATCTCTTTATATATTGCACTAGCTACACATAGGCTATCAATACATAGCAATATTATACAGTACGAGTTGTATAGCCGGTTATGCTACATGTAGCTTAACCTGGGTTAAAAGAAACGAGGGTGAAAAGTCCGCTAGAGATACGTAAGTCTTTTTTTAAAAACAAATTGGGTTTACATAAAAAAATCTCTTTAAAAAGATTTAAAACCGGATATTCGAATAAACAAGCACCTGTTACCGACAAAACGGTTAATTTTTTTTCTTTAAAGAAAATTCTAAATATATATCATCTTTAAAGGTCAGGTTCTTCTAAGTCCGAGTTGTTGTCATTGAATTTATTTAATAAAGTAAAACACCATGTTAACAATTTTATTTCGACATACATCGTTCGACTGATCATACTAAAACATTACTTCGTTCACACATCGTTTTGAAAGCGTTTCGGATCCAATTCGTTTTTAAAACGATCCCCTCCACGGCCCGTATGAACGAGCGTTTTGAATTCGATCTCCCGTTCTGATCACGTATATATACGTTCACACAACAAAAGTTGGTCCGAGACAACTCAAACAAACTTTCATGTATACAAGTTCATAATTACTTATTCAGTCTTTTCTATTTATTAATTTTCGTACGCACATTTAATTATTACTGGACATTTTAACAAAATTTACCATAAAAATAACTTCTCCCGGGCGGGGAAATGAACCCGGGCTCTCTCTATCCGCATTTTAAGCTATTTTCTCAAGAACTAGATTTTTCCCGGGAAAACGGCTTATATCGTTAGATTCGTATTGAGTTTTTTTTTATCAAAATCGTTGGAACCGTTTTCGAGAAATAATTTATTTTCACGTTGTTTCAGATTTTTTTGAGGGTAGCGAACCAAAATTTTAAGCTAAAATTTATTTCTCGATTTCGCCTTGGAGTATGATTTGTCTGAACATGTATACCAAATATCGTAATAAAAATCGGCCCAGTAGTTTAAGCTCCAGGCGTCTGCACAGACGACAGACAGACATTTTATAACAACTAACCTCTAACTCCTCTAACCACCTCTAACCTCCTAAACCACCTAAACCTCTAACCACGTCTAACCACCTCTAAGCGTGGGAAAAGGATCCAGATATAGGAAAATTGCGGGAAAGGAGAAGGGAGAGGGCGGGAAGTTTAAACTGAACCTTCAATACTTAACAATATCTATTGAGATAAGTTATTTTATCTATTTGGACAAGTTATTCTATTTGAAGACCAATTTTATTTGATTAAATGTTGTTACTTATCAATAAAACAAATAATTTCGAGGCATGTCGTCCGTAGAGTCTCGACTCGATTATATAAATAATTGCAAAATATGGTTAATATTAAATAATATTTACTAATATTAAAAATATTATTGTGTTTATAACACCTTTGTATTCTAATTAATAAAGAAAATTTAAAAGCATCAGAGTGAACTAATACTTTCTCCTCTAGAACAACATTAACATTTAAATCATAAACAAATATTTCAACCAACAATTTAAATTGAATAAATATAACGTTAAACCTCTCAGTTTTAGTTTATGAATTCTGGTATTTAAAAAGAAATACGTTGAATTTATAATTAATCAGAAACACACAACCGTCAGACTATTTTATTATTTCCTTATGAACTTATGATGGTCTTATAATAGGCAAAGGCTGGTTTGATAAAATATAAAAGAATTATTTAACATGGTGAGGAACTTAATGTTCAATCACTTAATGTTTGGAACTAAAAATTCGAGAACAAAAATATATTTCGACAATACTCAAAATGAATGAATAAATTTAAAATGTAAGTAATACATAGTTTTAAATCGGGTACAAAGTTAGAACATATGTGTCGGACGGAATGTATGTTAAATTTTAGTGTAGGATAGACTAATTTAATAATTGGACAAAATAGAAAATGAAAAATCATATAATATTTAATATCAATCAAACAGATTTAAAGATAGGCTAGAAAGTTCGCCGAATACACATCGGGGGAAATGATCGTATTTTTTTTTTTATCGCATTGATGATTTATATAGATTAATCAATAAAGATGAAGAAATAAAGGGTTTACACTATGTAACAAAACTTGTTATGCTGAAAAGTTTATAGAAAATGTTAAAAGTATGAAAAATAAAAACCGAGAAATGCTGTATAACATCTCTTTATATATTGCACTAGCTACACATAGGCTATCAATACATAGCAATGTTATACAGTACGAGTTGTATAGCCGGTTATTCTACATGTAGCTTAACCTGGGTTAAAAGAAACGAGGGTGAAAAGTCCGCTAGAGATACGTAAGTCTTTTTTTAAAAACAAATTGGGTTTACATAAAAAAATCTCTTTAAAAAGATTTAAAACCGGATATTCGAATAAACAAGCACCTGTTACCGACAAAACGGTTAATTTTTTTTCTTTAAAGAAAATTCTAAATATATATCATCTTTAAAGGTCAGGTTCTTCTAAGTCCGAGTTGTTGTCATTGAATTTATTTAATAAAGTAAAACACCATGTTAACAATTTTATTTCGACATACATCGTTCGACTGATCATACTAAAACATTACTTCGTTCACACATCGTTTTGAAAGCGTTTCGGATCCAATTCGTTTTTAAAACGATCCCCTTCACGGCCCGTATGAACGAGCGTTTTGAATTCGATCTCCCGTTCTGATCACGTATATATACGTTCACACAACAAAAGTTGGTCCGAGACAACTCAAACAAACTTTCATGTATACAAGTTCATAATTACTTATTCAGTCTTTTCTATTTATTAATTTTCGTACGCACATTTAATTATTACTGGACATTTTAACAAAATTTACCATAAAAATAACTTCTCCCGGGCGGGGAAATGAACCCGGGCTCTCTCTATCCGCATTTTAAGCTATTTTCTCAAGAACTAGATTTTTCCCGGGAAAACGGCTTATATCGTTAGATTCGTATTGAGTTTTTTTTTATCAAAATCGTTGGAACCGTCTTCGAGAAATAATTTATTTTCACGTTGTTTCAGATTTTTTTGAGGGTAGCGAACCAAAATTTTAAGCTAAAATTTATTTCTCGATTTCGCCTTGGAGTATGATTTGTCTGAACATGTATACCAAATATCGTAATAAAAATCGGCCCAGTAGTTTAAGCTCCAGGCGTCTGCACAGACGACAGACAGACATTTTATAACAACTAACCTCTAACTCCTCTAACCACCTCTAACCTCCTAAACCACCTAAACCTCTAACCACCTCTAACCACCTCTAAGCGTGGGAAAAGGATCCAGATATAGGAAAATTGCGGGAAAGGAGAAGGGAGAGGGCGGGAAGTTTAAACTGAACCTTCAATACTTAACAATATCTATTGAGATAANTATATATATATATATATATTCTAGATGAAAATTAATATTTAACAACGAAAATACCTTTAACAAATACAGCGATAACATCAGTGGCGAATGCGGGAGCACTAAGAGATAAGAAGTGGCGTACAAGGTTATAGTCGACACTAGATTCGATCGAACAGGCAATTCGAGAACAGCTCTAGACCCAGTTCATGATTATGTAAATGCGCATCTATCCATCAACACTGGTTTAGAACTGAACCAAGAAAAGGAGCTTGTTGCAACAATTTAAGAACTCTTTCAGAACTGTAACCTTTCAGTTACCTCTCTAATATTTACGCCTTCCCCATTTATTGTCTATATACGTTTACTGTGAACTCAAATTCATTCCTTAAACTTAACACAATGTTTAAGATTACACGCCAGGGTAAAAAGTTTTAAATTTTAATATATTTCATTTTCTGTTCTGAATAGCTATATTTCAACCTCACACTTGGGCTTCTTTATACTCGTAACAGTCCTGTGTGTGTGTTACGTGAGTCAATATTACATTTTTTAATACCAAATTTAATGATTATTTATAACATTAAAATGTACATTTTTTCAGAAACATATTTAATAAATAAATACTGTTTCTTGCTTGGAAAAGACTCCAAGATAGTGGATGTGGATAGGGGAGATCCATCATGTACTTAATAAATATATATAAACGTTTTTTAAAATGTTACTTTCAACTCATGATCATTGTATGATGATTGTAATAGGACTTAAAGTCGCTTTAAGAAACACTATCATCCTAAAATAGTATTTAATAAACAGGTCAAGTGTGTGCTAGCCTAGCACACAGTGAGGGTCCGTAGGCCACACTGTATTGTTTAAGTATTACCCTATTGATATGATTTTTATGATGCTAAAAAACTTACTTTGAATTATCCTATGGGTCTGATATTCTCAAAACATATAAACAAACTTCTAATGAAGTATTTTTTTTTGCCACTGAACAGGAAAACAACCATATAAATACATCGAAAAGACCATACTTATAAAAAATTTTTTTTTTTTTTTCAAAATTTCCAAAAAGTGGTATCTTTACATTTGGACGAAGAATATTAAGGAATTTTTTCAGATTTTTTGCATTCCGAGATAGTGGGGGGGGGGACACGTTTCACACCCACTTCAAACGAGCCTACGCTCGCCCTATCAAAGTTATAACCAAAGAATTATATATTTTTGTAATCAGCTCGACGTACCCTTTAATATGATACCCCTCACGATGTCGAAAAAAAAATTTAACCCTTAAGTTTTTTTACCCTAATTTTTTTTTATAATATTTTTTTTTAAGTCGCTCTATTTTTTTAACATGTGTGGGTAGGTACAAGAAATATACATGCCAAATTTCAAAGTCATCGGACGAAAGGTGTAGCCGTGAGAGCATGCGACGGACGGACGCACAGACAGACACACGCGCGAAAATATAAGGGTCCTTGGCTTTTGCCTACGGACCCTAAAAAATGTGAAATAAACCTTAATTTAATATACTGATTTATTTATTGGTATAACAACACATTTCTAAAGTTGTTTACTTAAGTGCCTAATATAAGTGCATAATACAAATATTGCATATTTACAATTATGTAATTGTTAATTATTACAAAATATTTATTTTGTGTATGATAGCGTTTGTGAAAATGTATTAATGTTTCTTTTTGTATTACCTAATATATTACATAATAGTGTGTATTTTGTACTCTAGTTGTATGTTGCAACACGTTTTAAGATTTACTTAGTTCCAAAAGTTTAAACGCTAAAATGATTTCAATGAAATTTGCTATTCATGTTCAGAATATATTTTGGTATTTTGAAATAATATATCACACAAGCAATTTTTTCTTGAAGAGAAGCCTTACATTATGTATTTTAACTCTTATATCGTGGTGTTTTATGAGCCTTTAAATTGTCCTTTTGATCTTACGACCAATTACATTAATATACAAGGAAACAAACCATACTACTTACTATGGTTTTATTTTAATACGAATGATTCATTAAAAGAATGACCCATTTCGAAAATTAATTTATAAAAATCTCTGAAGTATTCTGAACAAGTTTAGATGAGAGAAATTAAGCTATAAGCACAACCTAACTGCCCGCTACGCTGCTTAACTTGCTGAGTTATAATAGTTATAATTGCTTTAAATATGTCAAGTACACTTCAACGATTTTTATAAATTAATTTAGAAAATGGGTCATTCTTTTTGAATCCACCCTGTATTATAAATTCTTACACCTATTTAGAGCATACAGTTAAATAATTAACGCACAACGAATTATACATGTTCTAGAGTCTAGAGCAGGGATCTTCAATCCTTTTGATTAAAGGGGCCTCTGGATAAGATGGTCCCTAGTGAGCCGGATGAAGTAAGCAACATTAAGCTTTCGGACTTTAAAATAGTAGGAAACATGGCTAATTAGCTTATAAACCATATCTATTTCAATCAAAAACTTATATAAGACTCTTGTTGATCGTTTTTAATGGTTAAAATGGCCAAATGACATTTGATTATGGAGAACTTATAACGCTGCATTCTTTAGGCTCACGTGTTAACGTCTTTCGTAGCGTGGCGGCCGGTGCCCCGAATGCGAAAACTTTTCAAGACATAATAAAGCTATTCTTTAATTTGTCAAATTTTAGATTTAGTCGAGTAATGGGGGAAAATAATATAAAATTTTTATTGAATTGTCAAACAAAAAGTATACGACTTTTATCCGTGAATAAGATAAAGTAGAAAAGAAGTGAAGGAATTCACGACATAATATGAAAGAAGGACTAGAAGACGTTTCAATGAAGTGGAATAAATTAAAGACGGACTGAGGTATTGGAACCAACGGCTATAAGGGATATTGTGTATTTACTCCTTTCTCGCTTTTTCTCGGATCTTTTTTTTTTTTTTTTTTTGCTTTTTCCAAAATGTATACCAAGGGTGCGGAAATAAAGAGAGGCAAGGTCTTGTCTGAAAGTAAAAAAGAAACGAAATACACGGGGATATGCAAAGAGATCTATTTTGAGGGGAAAAAAATACTCAAAATGTGGAAAAAAGAAAATGGACGAGTAAGCTGAAAGTAAGAGAAAGGTCTTTGTAAGCGATAGTAGAAGAGATCGTTCTACACCACCCTGTGAGATCGCATTTCACTAGAAAAAAATACCCCAAACCTTGCTGGAAAAGCTTTGTTACAAGGCTTTCCCATTAGAGTGCACTTCGACTCTATACTTCTCCCTTACTATAATTAAAATCCAAAGTTTCAAGTTCCATTCCCTCTGAGGTCACCACAATCCTTTTATTATGAGTCACAAAATGTATTGAGGCTTGAGAAACACGTGACAACTTCCAATTAAGTAAGTACAACTTCCAATTATGTTACTCGTTATAATCACATAATCTTCCTTCTAATTTAATAGTCACTTAAATCCTTTTAAATTAAACTGCTAACTTGTTTTTAAAGTCCTTAAACAGACGATTCTTAGTATAACAGTAAATAAATACCAATTGGTTTTTGTTACTCACATTTATCTAAAACGTCAGTAAAAGGAATATATACCTTAATCTGTTATTTAATTACAAGAAAGAATATATGATAGAGAATTTATAGATTGATACTTAACAAATAGGTTGCCTAGCTAAATCGCGTACCGATGATGTTAAATAATTAACTGTTTATTACCTTCCCCTTACTTCAACTTCCCCGATGTGTTATTCATGAAAATTGAACATTAACTGAGAGAATTGACCCCAAGGAATTCAAAAATAAGGGTTGCCTACTTTCCCCTCTGGCCAACTATGGAGTTGACAGGAATAAACAATATAAACAGGTGAGTAAACGTAATTAATATACCCTCGTAAGTTATTATATCGAATTATATATCAAATGAAAGGTAATTTTATGCACAATCCAACCGTATTAGGTCGCCTTATCAAAACGTTGGTTGCCTAGATTTTAGATTTTATCTACGACTTGCATTGTAAGTGGACTTTACATTGCTAATAACAGGGCGGGAAGTGTTACTTCCCTCCCTTGGGAGAAAAACAACAATCATACCAACTTAAAAGGTAATTTTATTAGGTATTTTTTAAGTATTATGTTGGTAGTAAAGTTTTTCTGCTGTTTATAGCTTTCAATTTTTCAGGAAGGTTACTTTAGGTTATCATACAAAGTCTTTAAATTAAAAACAAACTATTAAAAGTGTTTGTAGTTAAACATGTATATTTAGTATAAAAATTGTTATTTTAATAAATGAAGTAACTAAATATCAGTTTAAGGTGTTTAAATTACGTGAATTTGTAGGTAAAACTTTTTACCTACAAACATAGCTATTACCCATGGTGCACTAGTCGTAGATAAAATTTAATACGCAACATGGATCGAAGTATTTCTGCTCTCGGGATTATCTCCCTCGGCTAGCCTCGANTGAGTTCGAATCCCAGAAAAGTGTGATATGTTTGCCATTGATGCGATCTCATCGTGGAGAAGAGTAAAATGGCCAGATCGCCCGGCACATCCAAAAACTTTACATAGGTACAATGCTCTTAATAATAAGGTTATGGTTCAAGTAGTAGACGGGAGGGCGAGCCACTTGTTCGAACCTAACAATTAGGCCATTTTAAGCCCATTTTACTAGCCACATGTTAAAGAAAAACACATCATACCTCTGTACATTATACGGCCGAAATAAGTATGAAGTGATCATCAGCAGTATAAATCAGACCACTACGCCGAGGGGTCGAACCCATGGTAGGGAAGATTATGATGAAGGTAGTTGTTACTATGGTTTTGAGATACATGTAGGATATTATAAAAGTTACTGTAAGTAGATTCTTGGATCCTTTGTAAATCTTGGGCTTTTAGACGCTACGATCCTTCTTCTTAAGGTTCTAAATTAACAATACATCACTCAGACAACGTAATGTAAAAAATACAAATAGTTACTATTCCTTTGTGATTCCTTTATTAGATTTTATATTTATTATAAAAATTAACAATAGTAAAAATAGACTACCATCTATAAATATTAATATACTGTCTTGGAATTTTTGAAATCGGAGACAACCAATATTTTCGTTCTTAAGAACGATCACATCGCTTCTGTTATCTTCGGTATCCTCGGAAGCAGAAAAGGAATTTATAAAGGAATCTATAGTATATTTGTAATGCTTACATAAAATTAACTAAATAATAATATACTTTAATTTATACATTAGACTCATCCTTAATTTTACTTTAATAGTTTTGGGTGGATGGATGTTAAGCTATGAACTAAATTAGAATTAATCCAAATTTAAATTTACTGAAGACGCTACGATCCTTCTTCTTAAGGTTCTAAATTAACAATACATCACTCAGACAACGTAATGTAAAAAATACAAATAGTTACTATTCCTTTGTGATTCCTTTATTAGATTTTATATTTATTATAAAAATTAACAATAGTAAAAATAGACTACCATCTATAAATATTAATATACTGTCTTGGAATTTTTGAAATCGGAGACAACCAATATTTTCGTTCTTAAGAACGATCACATCGCTTCTGTTATCTTCGGTATCCTCGGAAGCAGAAAAGGAATTTATAAAGGAATCTATAGTATATTTGTAATGCTTACATAAAATTAACTAAATAATATTTTAATAGTTTACAATTAAACACTGAGGATGACCTTAAGAAGGGTCGAAACGTCTCCTGTAAATTTTAATTTTTTTCCTTTTAAATTATTTGGATTAATTCTAAAGAATTTCACACCTTAAAATTCATCACTATCACCTTCACTATTCAAATTAAAAAAAAAATGCTTTCAACATGTTTTATATTTGCTTTTAGCAGAAATAATTTTTCAACGTAGAAAAATTGGAATTTCGCAGGATTGATAATAGAAAAATAAGTAATTCAAATTTCGATATATAATATATAGTGATTAATGAAATAATTTAGAAGTTATGGTACTTGTTAATTAGGAGCCCTCCCTAAAAGTTAGAGATGGTTAGAGATCACTTCTCTAATCACCTCTAACTTTTAAGGAGAGCTCTTAACACTTGCAAGTAACGAAGTTATTTGTGTCATACTTGATTTCACTGATTCTCGCTAAATCAAGATATATTTAACTATCTCACAGTAAATATTCACCATTTCTCATTTAGAAGTTACGTTTTACAGTATATAATGATAACAGTGAATATAATTGAATTCGATGATATACTTTTTAGTAAATAATTTCAATAATGAATACATTATATTGATTGTTTATCTCTAATTTGGCTTTATTTCTCTCTGTAATGCCGAATATGAAAGAATTAAATTATAAATATTATAATAATTAATAAATGATAAAATTAAATAATGTCTCTATATTATATAGAACCTGAATATGTAAAAATTGGAAGATTTTTGCTGTTTTAAATATTTAAAAAAAAATGTATATTTTTGATATAAATATGAAAAATATATGTATTATAAATAGCTTAAATATATACAAATCTCTAATTAAGGTGGCATTTAAACTAAATAATATAAAATATGTATACAAAAAGTAAATATAAATAGGTTTTTTTCTCTATTTTTTATGAAAAATAAGCAAATATATCTAAATGTTTAAAAGAAATATATATTCAATAGATTTAAGATATAATATAAGAAAAGCATGCATTGTAAGAAAGATATGTGAATTGTAGAAGTTTCTACTAAATTTAGAAGAAAGTATTAAATTTAGTACAAAAAAATATCCCTACTGATTAGAAAATTTAAATTTTAAAAAATTAGAAAAATGTTTAATTTTTTTATAAATTGATTAATTCAATGTTATCTTTGGCTCATTGAATTGTTTATTGTAATGCCAGGGTTTTTTTTAATTTCTTTATGCAAAAGAGTTGGTATGTTTATAAGAATATTCAAGATTGATATGTAAAATCAGTTAATTATTAACTAAGTTTAATAATTATTAAATAATTAACAAACTAGATAGTAGTTAGTGCTCTAGCCTTTGAAACCAAGGTCTAAATATCAGTAGTGAGTTCGAATCCCAGAAAAGTGTGATATGTTTGCCATTGATGCGATCTCATCGTGGAGAAGAGTAAAATGGCCAGATCGCCCGGCACATCCAAAAACTTTACATAGGTACAATGCTCTTAATAATAAGGTTATGGTTCAAGTAGTAGACGGGAGGGCGAGCCACTTGTTCGAACCTAACAATTAGGCCATTTTAAGCCCATTTTACTAGCCACATGTTAAAGAAAAACACATCATACCTCTGTACATTATACGGCCGAAATAAGTATGAAGTGATCATCAGCAGTATAAATCAGACCACTACGCCGAGGGGTCGAACCCACGACCTCTCACCCGGCTGTGGTGGCCGAGTAGATTCAAATATGCGGTAAGTAATTTAATCTACTCGGCAACACCAGCTCTCTACTTATTCACTAACTTCAACATAACAATTTATCTATGTATTTACGTTCTCATAAACTATATATTTTGCAAGGTTAAATTTTAACTTTTGATGGAATTTTACGTTTCAAAGTACCACAACTTTTAAGGTTTTAAGGTTCCAAGTGTGTAATTTAGGGGTCTGCCGTCTATACAAATACGAGGGGTCATTGATAACGAGGTCACTGAACCAATTTTGATTAAATTTGAAATCATCTAAAGAAAACTTATAGTTGTTTTTTTAAATTTAATTAACGGAATTAACATTTCTTTTTAGGTTAACAGAAAACTCTCAACAAAAACCCTGACATAAAAAAAAAAAAAAAAAATGATAATAATAATAATCAAGAATTAATGAAGTAAGTAAAAAGAAATAGATTATGCAAGAAAATCTATGATAGAAATTATATATCTATATTATAGAAAAATAGTATCATATTTATATAAAAATGTGTATATATTAAAGAAAATAAGCAATTAATTATATTTATTTCGAACATATAGCACTTATAAATATTTAATTTGTTAACTTCGATAAAGATAACAAATTATTAGGAGAAAGGTTATATAACAGTATTAATTATGTAATGCTCATCTGATGAAGAAACAGCTGATTTAATAGGTTGTGAAATTCATTATATAAGAATCGTCTAAAAAAATGTAGTTAATAAGTGAAAATAAGCTAAACTTAATATAAAAAAATAAGCTCTAATTAAATTTTAAAATAAGAGGTCTGTACAATCTCTCTTGCTTTATCTGTGATATGAATCAGATCTTTTTAATACAATGTGAAATTATTCATTAATACAGTGGTCCAAGGACGGTGCATAGAGGATACCTAGATTCGGTATAGTGGGGGTAGCGGTAGAATGGTGGGAGGTTGATCTGATGTAACGCAAGACTCCCCACTCCTATAAATAGGTTGCACGGGTATAGGGAATTGATGTTAGAAGGGAGGTCTCAATTGACGTCACACATTAAAGGGGCGCGTCTCGCTTCCCGAATCTAGACATCCTGTATACACTATCCTTGACAGTGGTGTATAGAACAAATTTAAAATGACAGTTTTTAACAACTTACAAGTTATTATAGAAATAATATTGGTGGTTTTGATTAAGATTTTGCGGTACCTCTTCATAATTACGACTAGAGATATTAATAAAAAATAACACAACAATATTGTTACCAAAATTTAATGTTAATAATTAACATACGCGTTTCGACATTTTATATCATCTTCAGAAATTGACATAGAGTTAACATAGTGAGAGAACATTGTAGTGTTAACATAGTGAGAGGACATGGACAAATTTAACTTATTAGGGGTTAATATAGTGAGAGAACATGGTAGTGAACATAGTACTGGTTAACATAGTAAGAGAACATAGTAGTGTTAACATAGTAAGGGTTAACATAGTGAGAGAACACATTAACATAGTAAGAGTAAAATTTGTACCACTTACAATGAAATGTTCTATTTCTTACACTGAAAATTACATAAAACATCGAAACGACCATGTTTATTTTTAATATAAAATTGTGGTGACAGTATTGTTGTATGACATTTTCATTATCTCTCTAGTCATAATTATTTTATGAGATATAAAAGAGATCAATAATTTTTTTTTTATTTGAAAGTATATTATTAGGATAGTGATATATAAAAAATAATAAATTAAGTTAATTTTATCTAATTAATTTAATGTTAATTAAAAAAAAAAAATCAAATTCATAGTCAGATAAATATTTGAAGTAGATTAAATACAAAACCTTTATAAGTATTATAGTCAAATTATGATTATTTAGCCTACATAAAAAAAAACTAATTAATAAATTAATAATACTCGTATAAATCAATTTATAAAATGTATACTATTAAACATTGTCTTCCTGCTTCCATAAGATTGATATAAATTAATAAGAATATATTCTGAGTACCGTTATATGTATTATGTTGTATATTATAACCGACTAGAAGTCGAATGATGCCTTTTTTTTTAATCAGAATCCATTTAAATTTTGAAGAGTAATGCTTAATGATAATGCGCTAATTAGAAATACAATTTTATTAAACTATTGTAATTGAATTAAACACACTAATATTGCTTTCATGTCATAATATTATATTTAAAGTTAACCTTAAGAAGCATACACATTCATTTTCATGAAAATCAGGACAATCTGTATACATATGTAGTTTCATTGTTTGATTGCATTAATTTTAAATTTTCTTCTTATCTCTTTGGGTCTGAACGGATGATAATTTGAAGCATAATATATAGACGGTACTTCTTTAGTTGTTACTCCCCGTTTTTTTTATTTTTTTATTTTTTTTTTTTTTAAATTTATT